>JAKOGI010002838.1:2500-27500 GCA_029747015.1 Carnegiea gigantea
GAAAAATTCAAATTCTCTCCAAAAGAGAAAAGACTAAAACAAAAAAAAATAGTTACTACTTATTCGGGTAAAATTGAGTCGGGTAAGAATCAGATCGGTTTTAAATCGGGGACGGTTCTGGTCAGGTTTGGGTTGTCCCTTTTTGGTTCACATTGGGCCGAGTCACCACGGATCGGGTTTGAATTAGGTCGGGTCATTTCGGGTGTGGGTCATTTTAGCTCATGCTACAATTCAGGTTTCCTTCGGCTATGGACCAGTTTACTTCAGGTGTACGGGTCCAAATCGGTTCATCCCATTTCGGGTGTCAGTTTGTGTATAGATCCGGGTCGTTCAGTTCGAGTTTCGGTCTCAGGTCAGTTTTTCCAGGTCTACCCCTGCCTATTCTACCTTCAATGATGTTAATCCTCTTACGTCTCCTCACTAAAGCATCCATACTCCTTTTCACATGTCCAAACCTTCTGAGTCTTGTTTCCCTCATCTTATCTTCGATGGGAGTCACTTTAACTAAGTCTCTGACTACTCTATTCCTAATTCTATCCATTCTCGTATAACCATATATGCATCTAATCATCCTCATATGTGCTACCATCAACTTTTGAACCTGCATCTGTTTTATAGGCTAATACTTCGATCCGTACAACACAGCAGGTCTAACTACTATATGATAAATTTTTTCTTTTAATCCTACAGGCATCCTCTTATCATACAACACACCTGAAACCCGCTTCCATTTTTGGCAATCGACTTTTATATACTGGTTAATGTCCTCGTTAATATCCCCATGCTGTTGGATGTTCAAGCCTATGTATTTAAACTTCTCAAACTTTGGTATTGTCATCCCATCAATGATGACTTCTTCCCCCGTATCTTCCCTCTCACTGAAACAACAATGTATGTATTCAGTTTTCGATCTGCGACTCTAAAGCCTCTAGACTCCAGTGTATGTTTTCATTGCTTCAACTTGTCATTAACTCCCTCTCTGGTCTCATCAATAACAACAATGTCATCTGCGAATAACATACACCTTGGAAACTCATCTTATATTCCTCTTGTAAGTTCATCCATAACTAAACTGAAGAGAAAATAGCTTAAAGAAGAACCCTGATGCAAGCCTATATCAACGTAAAAGTCATTAGTAACTCCTCCTGACGTCCCAACACTAATTTTGCATCCCTTGTACATATCCATAATAACTCGAATGCACTTAGAGGACACTCCTTTCTTTTCCAAGCATCTCCATAACTCTTCCCGTAGAACTCTATCATATGCTTTTTCCAGGTCAATGAACACCATATGAAGATCTTCTTTTCTATCTTTGTACAATCCTATGAGCCTTCTAAAGAGGTAAATTGCCTTTGTGGACAACCTGCCTGGCATAAAACCAAATTTACTCTTTGATATAAAAATATCCTTCCGCAACCTTCTCCCAATCACCCTCTCCCATAACTTCATAGTGTGACTAAACAACTTTATACCTCTATAATTATTGCAATCCTGAATATCACTATTGTTCTTGCACAATGGGATAACTGTGCTATACCTCCATTTTTTGGGGATCTTAGTAGTCCTAAAAATAACATTAAAAAGCTTGGTTAGCCACTTTAACCCCTCTTCACCCAAACACTTCCACACTTTCACTGGTATCTGGTCTGACCCCTCTACCTTTCCATTGGCCATCTTCTTTAGGGTCTTTTCAATCTCGTCCTTGTTGATAGGTTCACACAATCGAGGATTAAGTTGCCTCTCACTATTCTCCCATTTCCTACTTCGAAAATCTTCCAATGCTTCGCCATTGAGGAGTTTGGAAAAGTATATTTGTCATCTTTCCTTGATTTCTGCATCCTTAGACAGCACATTACCATTTTCATCTTTGATAGACCTCACGTCACCCAAATCCCTAGTTCTTCTTTCTAACTCTCGCCAGCTTAAGGACTTCCTTTTCACCTTAATTGGTCTCCAGTTTTTGATATAATTTATCATAAGCCTTACTCTTAGCTACAGCCACAGCTTTCTTGGCGGCCTTTTTTACATCCTTATATCTAACTCTACTAATCTCTTTCTCTTAGTATATTCCATTGTTCATGAAAACAGTGTATGCCTCTTTTTTCTTCTTGACTTTCTCCTTTACCTCATCATTTCACCGCCAGGCTCCCTTCATTTTGTAACCACCTCTCCTAGATGTACCTAGGATTTCCTTAGCCAACCTTCATATACATTCTGTCATTATATCTCATATTATGTCTGCATCCTCTACCTACCTCCAAGTTCCTTCTTTCATGATCATCTCTAATAATTTCATAGTGTTCACCTTGGTAAGATTTCACCACTTAACTCTAGGGTCCCCAACACTCCTCTTCTTCTATTTTGAATATTTGAACTCCACATCCAACCCTAGCAACCTATGCTGATAATTTCATAGCATATGTTATACAATAATTACAAAAATTCTTGGCTGACCCATTTCAAATAAAAGTTAATGTAACGCAAACTCTATGAGATGTGACTTTTTTTTAAAGTTTTGTGGTGCTACCAAATTAAGGGGTGATCAATAGTTCATCTAAGGGTTTATTACATTCACTACAGTCACTATTAAAAGTCATCATAAAAGTTTCCATCTCATGATGTGCCTCATGTGAGATGGTCTCATACAAGAGTTACAAGAATAATTAGTATAAATTAGTGCAAGTTCTTTCGACAACACAGGAAAAATTAACAAAGACATGAACAAATAAAGAAAGAATAAAGGTAAGAAAATTTTCTAAAATTCAAATTAAATATTATTACATGCGCCAATAAAAAGACTAAAACCACAAAAATGGAAATCATAGAATAAAGAACTTAAATAAAAATTTTACCGGAATTTTTCATACACAATTGGACGATGAAATTTTAAATTATTATTTGAATTTGGAAAAGAATAATAGAACTAAAGATTCTTTTACAATGTACATATATATATATATATACACACACACACATATATACGCGAGATGCTTGTGTACAGGACTGATATGTATATATATATATATATAATTATACATTATATGTGTGTGTGTGTGTGTTTTTTGTGTGTGTGTGTGTGTGATATATATATATATATATACTAGATATATATATATATATCCATATATATATATATATATATATATGTATATATATATATATATATATATATTATATATATATATATATATATATATATATATACATATATATATATATATATATATATATATATATATATATATATATATATATATACACATATATATATATATGTGTGTGTGTGTGTGTGTGTGTGTAAGAACCATGATCCGGAACTTGAGTGCGATTCTACACGAATGGTTGGACTAGCTTGCTGGGTTTGTATGGCTTGAATTTTTTTTTTTTTTTTTTTCCTTCTTATTAGTTTGAGCAAAAAATAAATCAAACTGCAATAAGACTAGCTGCCTGGCCCAAAAAGTTGGACAGTAGCCCTGATTCGAATTCTCGGTTAGGATCTTGGGCCAAAACTAAGTCTAATTTTTTGATTAGGCTCCAATCATAGCATCTAACTGGCCGGGAGGCTGGACTACAGTCTTGATCTAAGAACCTTGGCCAGGACAAGGTTCAATCTTCTAGTCAAAACAACATTATTGCTATGGTCCTGAGGTGAAATTTTCTTCCTATTATGCCTAGTTCAAAGAATATTTAACTGAAAATGAAAGAATTAATTAACAAGTCATCAATGAGTTTATAGGAAAACTTACAAACCAAGCCCGTTCTTTAAAACGAATCATAAACTGAAATGGACATCGAAAGAGACAGCTGCTTCATTTTAAAGAGGTTTTCAAAAGGCCCCAAGTCCATGGAGTGGGGACCATCAAACTCCATAGGCTTAAACCTAGGATCCAGATTCGGAAGACAAATATTCGATGTTGTAAGGGGATGCATCACAACATTGCCAATCATTAGGGATGACCTGTACCAATCGGAATGGGAAATCAAAACTAATTATACTTACAATAACAAGCATATAGCATATTAGAATCGATCAAATTAGATAATAAAGATTGAAAGTATGATGTTAGTCCAGAGTAGATCAATGAAACAATTCAAATAATTACAACGGGCTAGGATTAAACTAATTAAAATTACATCTTTACTTCAACATGGAACTGAATAAAACAAAAGAATGAAAAAGAGATAGAGGGATAGTTAAGGTCGTACTTTCAGGATGACCACTTGATGTACTTGGGAACTTAGTAAAGCAAGACCTTTTAAAAGTTACCCATTTCTCACACCTAATGTCTCTCAATATTCTCAATATGCGGTGTTTTTCTCTCAAGATTTTTCATTATGATTAAACTAACCCTGGGTGCAAGCTCCCTTTTGTAACGCCTAAAAAGATAAGATGAGCTTATTTTTTTAAAAAAAAAAGAGAGAGACCAAGTTATCTTTTAATGCAGTTAATCTAATCAACTACACCTTTTCAACTAAAACTCTACCACTTGAGACACGTTTTGAATGCGGAGAATGGAACAGAGAACCTGTCCGGTTTCCTGCTAGCTGCAGCATGAATATCCCATTGCAGTAGTAAGGTCCTTAATGGGATAATACGGAATCCTGCTCGATGGTTTGTGCTTGAGGATTATGATCCTTATTTAGCCCAAGGGACGGCTTGCACATAGCTCCGCTATCTGGCTGAGGACCACTTGAATTAAGTTTGGATGATAACATCTGCCTTGGGAGAAGCACCCGATCATTGCAACTCAACCAGCCATCGATAAGTCGGTTTGTAGTTTGATGGGGCGTTAACTGATAAGCTTATTGGCAAGATTTGTCTACAAGATGAACCAGGTTTAGTCAACTTCCATTATCCCACACCATGGAAGTCGATATCGCCTTAAATTGTCACTAGACCTTATCCTTTCTACCCCCACCCAAATGTTAAAAGAACCGACCTGGTAATCAAACTAGTCAAAGGAGTAGGTCGATGGGTTAACCAGTTGAACCATTAGGACCGGGGTTGGATCGATTGACCCGGTTTACCGTCAAACCGGGTTGGATTAGAATGATCCGGTAAAAGTTAATTTTTTCCATATTTTCAAGATAAATACTTTCTTAATCTAAATATCAGTAGAAGTATATTACTATTTTCTTCATAAATTGCCGTGCATAATAAGAGTTGTGGTGCTTTTGTAATTTAAAAAAATAAAAGGTAGTGTAAATACTACGAGTGAGTCAATCAATTAGCCTAAGGATAAGACAAAAAAAGCCCAAAGAAAAGCCACTCATTAAGGCCCATTTAGCAAGAAAGCCTTGAGAAAAAATATAAAAAAGTGCTATAAATGAGAGTAAAAAGGGGCCTTCAGTGAATTTTCTAACCTAATTCCTAGGGTTTCTTGAAGCTTCCTGCAAGTCTGTATACTTCCACACCCACAGCGCAAAAAAGCAAGGTGGTTCCGTACTTCCATTGCACCCACTTGTTACACTCTCCGTCATTGCAAGTGTGTATGCCTCCCTATAATTTCCCGCTCGTCTCCCTTTTAAGTCTTCGTTTCTTCATCTCCCAGATCTCATCTTTTGCTCTGCCATGAAATCCTCAGATGACGGGAAAGAATCCGTCCATGCAGGGCACTAGCTGTGTGAAGATTTCTGTTTTTTGCCTTTAAAAAAAAAAAAAATTACCCGCGCATCATAGCAAAATCCCGGTCAAACCATGATCCAGCTGGGTCAAACTGCTTCCGGGTTGAACCGATGTAGTCCGGTTCATATGTCCAGCGGGCTAACAAGCATGTCCTGACCGGATTAGTTTCCGGCTCCCAATCCAACCAGTTGAACCGGCCGTTCGGTTCCTGCAACATTGCCCTCACCTCTCAAACAAACCAGAAAAAAGCAAAAGGGGTGTTTTGGGGGCGGGGGTTCACTTAACTACTCAAGGACCAGTATCATTCGAACAGCATCCACTCAACATACAAAACTGAACAGAACAATTGGCAATAGCAAGGGAATATAAGAAATGCTGTGGCAATTTCACATTCAGAAGGCATCAAAATATAATACATCGCATCTGTTCTCTAATATCAAGATGGGACATCCACTAACCTTGCACCTCAATCGATCGAAAATACAAAGCTAACCTCAACTAATAATATCAGAAAACGTCTAAGCATTTAAAAATATTCTACCTTAAGTGAACGTTACATTTTGCATCTATATACCTGCCCTTAAATACGTGTTACACAACAAACTCCCCCCCCCCCCCCTTTTCTTTGACAAGTTGTGCATCTATTTTGATCGGTACAATCATAAGGGTGAATCATATGTTAACAAGCCAACTTATGGCAATTCCATGCCGCAGAAGGGTAGACTATTCCCAAGTCAGCTTCCACAAAACATTACCAGATGAAAAAGCACTTTCAGGTAGTGCTACGACGGGAGATGAATCTCAACTTCGGTGAGTCCACTTAGGGTCCTCTTTGGAAAAGAATCAGCAGAGAATGACTATCAGAATCCAGTGACTACTTCCTTCGCTTATACCTGCATCAAAGTTGGAAAGACTAAGCAGATTTCACAGCAATAGGTTAAAATCTTAATCAGGGTAAGATACTCACGCCGAAGGAATAAAACTTTCCAAAGACTAAATGTCAGTGACTTCCCAAAGTAGAAGCTCTATTTCAATAGATGCTTTAGACTAACCAAGTTACACCTCAAAACTAAGGGTTAAGACTTAAGATAATATTTATTAATTCAAACGCACTGCAACATCTATTCAGTAAGGCAAAGAAAAAAGATAAGCAGAATGCACACCACTGAAGCAAGCAAGCAAACCAAATCTTTTCCCTTTTTACTGGAACACAGAAAATGAGAGAGGAACAAATTCTAAGAACGAGGCAGCAACCTGTGAGTCTGTCTAGTATGGATATCTCGGGCTGCCGAACGTCTCATGCTTATGATACTGGGACCATGAGCCGCACAACACAAGCTGTACTTGGCGGGCAACTTTTAGCTCTCTCGGTTGAGCACGCCGGCTTTCGGTGTATTTGGAATAATTAACAGACTAACCTGTTCTAGGATCACAATATCAAGTCCATGCATTCGATGCTTGGGACAAACCTGGCCAAACTAACTTGTATAAGGTTGGCCCACCAAATAAGAATGGGTTTTCAATATTTTATCCTTAAATATGATTAATTAAATAAATAATAAATAGATAAATATTATCCATTCATATACGATACAAGTCTATAGATTGTGCAAAAATAAGGTCTAGGGATAGATATACAGGTGTTCCCGCACCCCCATACACCGAGGTAGATCCCACTTAACCCACCAAAAAAAAAGAGAAAATAACAAATTTCTACGAGTTTAGCAACGTTTTCCAACCAAAGTGGAAGGAAATAGGAGTGTTAGGCATAGAGAAGCAATAACGTCAAAAGGTGTCCGCGACACATGAGATTTTACCATTTACCAGAACCTAACAGAAAAATAATAGCATTAGTTGTTTAGAACAAATTAACTATGGGAAGGAAATTTTTTAGATAACAGTTGATGACTTGTCCACAATAAGAAATGCAGGACCCTTGTGAAAGGCAGTTTGTCATAAATTAGCCACCACCGGAAAGAAGAAATAAGTACTGCACAAAGATCTAAATGTTTGCAGAAGGGCCGTGAAAGAAGAAATACGTATTGCACAGAGATCTAAATGTTTGCAAAAAAGGAGTGTTTTCTAATCTATCCTATATCATAATAAAACATAATCTGCAAAACCTCTTCATCTAGTGAAACATTGCAAACTGCAAAGTACTGAGAAAAGATATGTCATACCTTAATCAACAAGCACCTTTTTAAGCTTTTTTTTAAAAACTATTTTAGTCAAACCTAATGCTAACCAACAAATCGTCCACATCGTCAACTTTGTTATTAATACATAACATGATTTTTTTATTTTTATCTTTGGCTACTATATCCTAAAGACTGATTTAGACTAATCATGATATACATTTGTATGAACTTCAACTAGGTTCGCAATAACAATAATCTTGTTTTAATGCCAACAGGGTTTAACATTTAACGATTTTAATTTGCAAGTGTCTACTACAATTAACACCGTAAAATTTGTCAAAGGCATCACATGGGCTGCAAAGAGAACTAGTATCAAATAAGAATGACAGAAATATTAAAACGCCACCAGTGTCAATATTTGTTTTCTTTTTTTGGGGGGGGGGGGGGGGGGGGGGGGGAGGGGAGGCAGTGTGCAATGATCTCTATGCAAAAACATTCAGAAACAGGAATATACCTTGATTTGCTCTTAAATGAATTCTTTGACTTCTTTCCAACTCTCTGATTGGTCTTTTTCTGGTGACGTTCACTCATGTCAGCCCGAAAGAGCTCCTGCATCTCTTCTGTTCTTGATTGAGGTTGTTTCGTCTGCTTTTTCACATTCTTCAACTTCTCACCTGCATCTTGGGATCTTTGTGCAGCCTTTATGGCTTTTGCCCTGCGATAGGCCACATCAACAAGTGGTGTCCCACTCTTATCTTTCTTACCCTTTTTATTCTCCTGCATTAGATGTACTGTGGTCACTTCAATACATATTTGGAAGTTGATCAGGTTGTGACAGCTCAAAAACCAAATAGAAGGGCTACTCCCTTGTTTAGCAAAGGAAATTTGAGTATTTTCCCTTCATGCTTTTTGCAACCTCCATCTCTTCCCCCCCCCCCTTTTGATGTTTTTTTGGGGGGGGGGGGGGGGGGGCAGGCGTAGAGTATTGGACTATTGGTACACAGAAAGATAAGAAAAGGCAACAGGGAACCAAGATACGTATAGGCTAAGGCCAACTCCTATAAAATATAGGGGAACAAGCAGAAAATCAACGCCAAGGACATCTAGAAATATCACCTCACTGGGTTATGCATTTGAACACTATCAATTCCGATTGTCATTGATACAAAACTAGTGAATCCCTTTCAAATAGTGCAAAAGGACACTCAAAGTGCCCCTTGAATATGCAAGTAAGGGTGATACCTACCCTTTCAGAATCATCAGAATCGTCTTCGTCTTCCAGCATCTCCCTAGCAGCTTCAAGCTTTCTACGCTTTTTTCTGGGCAATTTCTTCTGCTTAGATACAAGCAACAGAGAGAAAGGAATGTTATATGCCACTCATTTAAGTCACACGAGCAAAGCAATAGTTATGATGGCATTATGGATACCTCGTGCTCCCGCTTTCGTTTCTCCTTCATTTTGAGTTCTTCAGCTTGTTGGGCACTAATAACCTCATTACTGGCATTTTTCTCTTTTTTTAAGGATCCCTATTGAATTTCATGGTTATAAACATCCAAATCAATTAATAAACAATAAAATACAAAATTTAGTACTTCAAACACTAGAATGTGATAGCATCAAATCCTGCAAACATAAATCAGACAGAATTCCCAGATTCATAATACCACGAACATAAGTCTAGCAGCTATCATGGTTGATTATAGTCATCAAACCTCTCTCGTCTTAATATTCTAAATGCAATGCATCCCACAAGACTGTTATATCTCTTTTGGTGATCATAAAGTAATAAACCCTATGCTAATAAAAACTTGACAAACTTAAGCTGCAACTTAACCCGATTTTAGAGATGAACACATTTACATTGAGTGGAGATTAATATCATTGACATGTGTACTTTGTGCATAAATAACATGTACCTACTCCCCGGCCCCCAACAAAAAAAGGCAACTAGGACAATCGTTTGTATGTGTGTGTTTGTGTGTGCGTGCGCGCGTGCGTGTGTGTGTGGGTGGGTGGGTGGGAGGAAAAGGTAATGCAATACTTACAGAAAATTATAAATTTTAGCCGTTCCTAAAGTGGAATAGATAATCCAGGTCCAAAATTTCAATCATTTAAATCTCAATACAGAAAACAACCAAGGTGCCTTTATAGTTTATAGGCAAGATTGAAACTACTTAATTCTGCTCCGGTTTCCTATATTATGGTCTAGTATCCTACCTCCAACAAAACACTACTTTGATTAACCAATTAAACTACTAATGCAACAAAAACACTAAAAACTCTGGGTTTAGAAAAGATCATAAAAATAAAATAAAATAATCATCAAAAACATTACAGCATAATATTTATCTAAATAGTTAATACATGATAATGAAGATAGTGATGATGATAGTAAATAATAATAAGAACGAAAAGAATAACAATCTTAATGTTATTAAAGATGGGTTTCCTCAATCTGCTCCATTTTTCTTTATTTAAATTCTCTCCTTGTTTAAGAAAACACAACGTTAACACAATTTGTTTAGGACAGCAAAAACTTAAGCTACAAGCAATCATGACAATGGAACCAGAAATAACGGTCCTGCTAGTCGGGAAAGTTCAAAACAAGACAGAACATAATCATTGAAGCTACTTGCAATTATAGGGATTTCATCATCTAGGATATCCTGAGTCCAAATATAGCATTATGCTTTATTAAACTGCCGTAGTCTCAATAATAGTAGAGGTATTAGTATTTTCTTTCAATTCTCTAAACAGCACCCAGTGTCATTAACCTGGCTTTTGGTCTAGTAACTACTCTATGCAACCATTCCAAGGCAATAGGCGTATGCGTAAGACATTGTGCACCTAGAAAGAAAAGTTCGGTGACTAGTTCTTTACCGTTGCTTCACGTGAGCAGTTCTTTACTGTTGCTTCTTCAATCAGGCTACTTTGGCATTAAAACCAGTTAAACAGACTTCTATTCCAGCATAGAGATCAGAAATGAGTCGATCTAAAATTATCTTAACTATAATTGCTCTCATTTACAATCACGAATTATAGTCTTCCCTGCGGTTTATCACAAGCTTAGAATTTCTGTTGTCTTTTTTCCTTGTCTTTTCATTCCTTTTTTTTTTGGGTAGCGGGAGCTAGATCTCTGTTGAACAGCAAATAATCGCTTTGTCTGGGAGCAAACCCTTGCCATCATAAGTATTTAAAAGTTTATATGCTTAAAAAACTTGGCATTGGTCCCATGAAACAAGAACAGAAAAGGCAAGGCTATGTGCATCGTACATCTCACAGCCTCCCCCTAGCTGTAGATCTCTAGGATAGAAAAGTCATACACTAATGTCATAATCAAACCACAAACTAACTAATTTGAAAGGATGAAATATTCATATTTACTAGGATAAGAGTTCAAGGATTGCATGCATTGCCATTCTTATGCCATAATTATATACTTATGATCTTCAAAGGGAATAAGGTCCATTACTATTCATATGAATGGTGATGGAAATTATGTAATTTTTCCAATTGTTGCTGACTTCTTGGATAGAATGTGTTTTCCTCTTTTTTTTGGTATTTTTTAAATTTATTGACCTTTTTGCGCATATTGGGTTCTATAACTTTTTTCCCTTACAATTTTTTCACGTATTTTTTCTTTGTTTCTTACCAAAAATATAACGTTTTATTTTTGTGATTCAATAAATCATATTCATATGATTTTATAAATAATCTTTTCTTATACTGAAAAGTCATGTTTTGACCCAAAAAAATCTCATCGACAAATATTTTTGTGATTCAACAAAAACTAGTACCATTACAGCATCTACACTAATTGATCAAACAATATTGACAAGGAACTCATTATGTTGACTATTAAAAGATGTCTTTCATCCATTGTATAATCAAACTAATCAAATTATTAGTACAATTATTACTACCTCTCAGTACTTAAAAATGATAGCCATACTTTTGGATTGCATTGCCACTATGTTTTTTTTTTTTTTGGGGGGCTATATATTTTGTGAAGATAGTAGCTCAATAACTCATTTATTAAAATTAAAAAAAAGACAATTATGTTTTCATTAATCTTTCTCTTTCTTTAGTTTTTATCAATGTTGTACCTTTTTCAATGATCACATATCCTTTTTCAATTTTTTTAGAGAGAAGAAAACGAAGGGGTACAACAAAGAGAGCAAATGCACTGTTTATGATTTCTAAGATAGTTAAACATACTGAAACACATTTGTTACCATAGAAAGGACCTAAACGTACAAATCATGTATCCTTCTCAGTTTCTTTGCCAAGAAAGCAATTCCAATTTGAATTTGCTGTCCTCTATTCCCTCATGAACCCTAACTAGCCCATGCACAACAGCATGCTCCTATGCCTACTAAGAAGAAAAGCCCTTGCAATTAAATTATTAATCATTCAACAGAGAACGTAAAACACCATACAAGATCATACCCAGACAAAAGGAACATAAACCAACCGCACAGAGCTGCAGTGCAATAGCCAGAAAACACAACACGATTTTAGTATAGAATATACAGAGAAACATAATTTATTTCATTCAAAGCATAAATTCTGATGCCCCCGACCCCAGCAAGAACTTGACCACATTGGAAGAGAGCAATTCAGTCGATTTGGGTGAAGCAGGCAACTTAATGCGAAACACACAGGAAAGTAATGAATTCAGAGGATAGAACAATCGACATGAGGAGAAGCAATGATCAACTCTATACTTGCCTAACTTTACCAATATGCTCTCTCCAATGCAACTTACTCAACCATTGAAACAATTTTCTGACACTCAAATGAAGACCATCAAACTTTTGAAATGGAATCTAATACATGCAGAAGTTCTTAACAATAAAAATTGCTCCATCAAATTCCTTGAAGGGGACTAATACCATGTTAGAAATATCCAAATTACGTGCTCAACCAACTGTTAGCAAACCAGACAAGATTAATCATGCTGCCTTAAGTCCAATCTAATTAAACACAATGCTTGCAAAATTTTGTCCAACCTCATTACGAATGTCACTTGACAATAATGACACAGCTGACCGGTGAAGCGGACATTATACTTCCCCAGTGACCATGCAAACATCTACACCATTTCATTTTGCTGAAGGCCATAATTACCAACGCCTTATATATAAAGAAATTCACAACCAACGGCAAATGATCCCGTAACCGTCACATGAGTGAATAATCAAAAATACCAGTTCATCATCCAAAGTTTATTAGAACAAAATTTGTAACATCCAAAAGCGCTAATCAACGTTTACGCACAAAATATCACCAGTTCGGAGCAAGAAAAAAGAATAGCATGATCAAGGCTTTAAGCGTATGCAACTTCATAATCCGAGAAGAACAATACCTCTGTCGCTTTAGCCATTAATCTCTTTTCCCTTTCTGTGATAAACCATGTCTTTTTAGGTCGTGCAAAAATCTCTTCCTTGTGCTCAATCATATTTTCTGCCTGTAAACAAAACAGCAAAGTGAAATTTAAGCACTATGATCTGCTCAATCAAATAAAACAGCTAATTTGCATGAAAACCATTAAGATCCCATTTGCCCACGTTTCGAAGGGTTCAAAGAAATCCATGAAACTTCAGAGTCACCTCGTTCCTTAGACAATCAAACAGGTATTCCACATTCTTCCCTCAACGGGACACTGGATTTTGGCAATCAACTTCCCACCAGCATCGCCCTCACTAGTGAATATGTCACCAATCTGGATCCTGTAAACTACAATCATCTATTCAAGGCCTCTTTCAATATGGGTTTTTTGAAGCCATTAATCTGAACTACGGGGGGATGTGGACACAAAACCTCAAGTAGGAAACTTGGTGTTCCATGGAACCAGTTAAGGAGAATATTTTTTGCTGCATACTATGCCCAACTCAAGCCAATTTTTATCGCCTGAAAATATGACATCAGTATTAATTGCCTCACAGAGATAGTAGTATCACTAAAATAGCCACAATAGTTGGTCGCATATGTCAATTTCGGGCAGCAGAAGCAGTCCAGACCTAGTATGAATACACAAAATTCCCTTTCCAACCGGGGTACGCACGGTGTTTTTTGAAGTTGAAATTATTGCGAGTCCAAACACCTCAAACAGCAGCAAAAACACTTTTTAGTATTGATTACATGAGCATCATATTCAGATAGCCGTTGATCAAACCTTTCCCTTCCCTATATCGACTCTGCTTCCAGATCTCGGCAACACAGTACAAAAGAGGATGAATTGCGAAACTCAAAGGCAGTGACTTTAAAAGCATGGGACACTAAACAGCAGGTACGTAGACATCTAGAATCCAACCACTCAAATCAAGCAACATCATGAAGTCCAGAAACCTTTCACAAGCTTGGGAGGGACTTTTCGATATTAATAATAAAAATTTTACGATGCAGCATTGCAGAAAGATATCTCTTTTACGAAATATATTACTCACATGCAAACTAACCATGTTATAGGAATTACTTCAACAAACTAGGTAAAACATTCTGCATTTCTAATTGAATTACACTCAGATTCGCACCTTTGCAGCCTCCATCTCAGCTTTTCTCAAAATCATTTCTTCTTTCTCTTCCTGAAGAATTGCAGCAACTTGATCTTCCATCTGCCCAACTATCTGCACCCACTTATTTATGGCCACTTCAGCAACAATTCTGCTTTTCAACTTAGAGCCAGCCCTTTTTGCAATGGCTCTTAGTAAAGAGCGATCATTATCAGTGACAAATGTTACAGCATATCCTTTCCTACCAGCTCTTGCAGTACGACCAACTCGATGCACATAAGTTGTAAGATCACGAGGGCATGCAAAATTAATAACGCTCTGGACCCCAACTATGTCAAGTCCCCTAGCAGCGACATCGGTTGCCATCAAGAAATCCACTTCCTGTTTTCGGAAAACCTCAATGGCCTCAAGACGCTGCGCTTGCGTACGATTCCCATGAAGCTCTGTTGCTTTGAAGCCTGCCAGCCCAAATAAAATCTTGAGCCTATGGGCAGCTTGCTTAGTTCCACAGAAAATTATCACTTTGGAGGTGAATGTCTTGGAGCACAAGGCCAGAAGCACTGCCTCCTGATGTGCTTCACGCATTCTCCTTATTCTAACAACTTCCTCTGTCAAAGTTGCAGGCCGTTTAGTAGATGGATCAGCCGATAGGCGCAAAGGTTTTGTCAAGGATAGTTTAATGAGCTCATCCACCTCTTCAGTCATTGTAGCAGAAAAAAGCATGGTCTGTCTCCGCTTAGGGCACATACGAACAAGCTCTTGAATCTCAGCACTAAATCCAAGCTCCAAAAGTCGATCAGCCTCATCCAGAATCAAAACAGCGAGATCATCCAAATCCACAGACATTGAATTACGTAAATGATCAATCATTCGTCCTGGAGTAGCCACAACAATATCTGGCATTGACCTTAGTGCTGCTGCTTGTACCTGCTTCCACGTGATTGTATACTTAGTTTTGACAAAATTACAGACAAGGAAAACATTTTGACTAGCCAGACCGCTATATGACCCCCAAAAAAGCAACCAAAAACAACTAGCACTCACTCATAACACACAAGAGTCAAGATTCTGTCGCCCTTTAATTTACTCACAAGCTTCACAGGTACAGCGGACCCAAAACAACCAACACAATGCAACAGGGTTACATGAATGGGAATGAACATACAGACTGCTTAGACAACAGGACCGAAAAGCACTGAACATGCCAAATCTCCAATGTCAAAGAAACCAACAAGAATGATTAACATCAGACCTGATCTTGATTACTAATATAAATGACCAGTAAAAAGGGAAAACAAAACAAGCACCCCCTGGAAAGATGTCAAAGTTACAATCATCAACGAAAATGAAGGAGACAGACAAAGTTACAACAAACCTTATCTGACAGCCCACCAATAATCAAACAGCATCTGATATCTGTAAATTGAGCAAGTTTTTCAATCATACTGTGAACCCTGAAATTTGAAGTGTAGGGAAAAGGTGAGAATCAGATGATGATAACAGAAGCAGCAGCAGCAGCATCAATAAATAACATAAAGTAAAAAGTTCAAAATGGAGCAGGGAAAAACCAACCAGCAACCAACTAGGATCTAGGTAATATGACAAGACCTATGGGCGTCACACTGTCACTCCAGTTCAAACTACGCTTCACAAAAGAAGGATGAGAACGTTTTGCACTTTCATTATGATTATTACCTAGGAAGATTATTTCCTAAATCATTATTACCTTACCAGAATCAGATCTAGTATGCTAAAGGAATAGCATATCTCAACAGGTACTACCTTATCTGCAACAAATCTTAAAAACTGATGTTTTTTTAAAAAAATACTCGATAGTCAACACAGTAATTTTCAAAAAAAGGTGGGATAGCAATTGAAAATTACCAGAACATAGGGAAAAGTTTCACTTTTTGGATGTGAGAAAAGAACCAAAAAAAGTGGGTAATAAGAATGCAACCCCCCCCCCCCAAACAAAAAAAAGAACAATTGAAAGGGGGGGGGATAAATATTAAACCTGTAAGAAACAAATAACAAAAGAATAACACTTTCAAGTCACGTTTAAAAATGCAGGAAAAAGGTGGCACTAAGAGCATATCAGAAGAAAATAAGTAACCATCATGATGTCACATCTCCTACATACAAGTAGCTTGGACGTTTGGCATTGTCCTTTTAGTTGAATATCTACATCAAACAAAGAAAGTTGCTTTGAATACTAGCAGTCATATACACTTGCACAGTTGGGTCCATTTTCCTTCATAATCATATCGGATGTGAAGGACCAGGGTACATTCTCTTTGTCTAACTCTTCCGTTTCATTTACAATCTAGATATATCTTTGAAGACCTAGACAAATATGGATAAGATTAAGGTTTGGGATTTACATCTTGGAGTCTGAAATCAAGAATACACATTTCATTTTCAAGAATACAACATTAAAATTTAAGGTAAGCTTTAGTTTATAATGTTTTTAAATAATATCCGTACACAGTTTGCATATTAGTGTGTATGACACTTTTTTTTCCATGTATTATTATGTTGCACCTACCCCCCACCCCCCAATTTTGAGGAATTAAATCTATTACAAATATTGGTATGATAATGTCCATAGATATAGATGCAAAACATGCATCAGCAAAAATGACACATGTACATTGCAAATAGAAAATAGGCACAAAGTGGAATGTCGATCGAAAAAAATAGCAAAAGCTCCTGTTTTGTGAAAATAAACAAGCTTGATCCAACTTCCATTTTGATCCCTTTTTCCTGCTACGCATCTTTCAAGAAGAAACACAACAATGTACTTTCACAAGTTAATTTTTTTGTTTCTCTGACAATAAACGTAGAACTCTAACAATCTGAGAGATAAACAAGGACAAATAACAAAGAGTTTGTAGAGTGGATAATGTCTTCAGATGGAGGCAAGTAATGGGGATATTTCTTAGAATGGGAGGGGTCCCAATAGCTGAAATGGGGATTGTCTAGGTGATGTGATGCTGCTATTCTCCAACAATCAAGGTTGGACAAGGCAAAAAGGCCAATATTGCTTATCCTTTGGATTTGGCAACCTGTGGATTGGCTTTTCACTCTTACTGTGAATCAGTCAAGAGGCATCATTGTTTGCAATTCTCAACCTCTATACCTTATTAAATCTAGGGCAGGTTTGTTTCCAAAGTACAGTTAAAGTCTTTGCAGGATAGTTTCGTAAGGAGTTTGATTGGGACTTATGGACCAAAAATGACAGCTTGCACGATGACTTATGGGATGAGTGGAAAACTTGCATCCCTAAGTGGAACATTCCTTGGGGTTTATGACGAGATCAATGCGAAGAACCAAGAGTAACTTTTGTTCTTTCATCAATTTCGGTAATGTTATCGATCCTCATTGGAAGGTGGTCGCTTTACACCTTTACCTAGTCTTAGGGGAAAGCACAGTTCTCAGGTACCCTAGAACCAATTCAGGACCAGTCAAATAGTTCAAGTCTCTGTTCCTAAAATAGAGAAACCAGTCCAACCTATTCCGGTTTCAGTTCCCACAAAATCCCTAGAACCGAAACCGAAAGCAGTTTAGGGAAAAAAAAAATTGGTTAAATAGTGAATTTGAATCCAATCTCAATAAATTTTCTACTACTAATTAAAGAATGAATCATTGTATTATGCAAGTTATCAACGCAAAAAGATACCTACATGGTAAAACAACTTCTACTTTGGGTGAAAGATAAAAGAGGAAGGTAGGGCTTGCGATCATGTTTTTAGGACTTCCTTTTTGGCTATCGCTACCCCTGAAAAACGGGCTTCTAACAAAAGGGAAGAAATTGGGTGTCCGCTTGTATCTCCAATGTTTGCATCTTTGTTGTGATCAATGGAGAAGCTTTAGGGAAGTCACCGGAAGTCAAATGAGAAAGGAAGAAAAAGAAGTAAATGCTTGCCATGCATATTCTAACAATATATTCAAAATGAATTCCCTATCTATCGCCGATGATATCACCCCTTCCATCCGCCGAATTATTCTTGTCCTCCTAGAGGTCCTAGCCCCCCCCCCCCCCCCCAAAAAAAAAAAGCACACTGCAGAAGAACACATACAAATCAATTTTCTTTCAATTTTAGCATATCTAACCATATGTGAGCATAAATATAGCAACTTAAAAAGCGGATTGAAGCTTCTCAAGTCTCAGCCCAGCGTTTGAGGAATTCAAGAATTACAAGTTGCCCTGACATGGAAAATAGATGTCCCCTAAATTAGCATTTTGGTGATCCTAATTTCTAGTGGCAATCTCCATGAGAGAACACCCAAAATTTGATGAAATCCAACAATAGAGCAAACCTATCAACAAGGCAACAACAGACCATTGAACCGAAGATGGAGGAAGAAGCATGGAGGGATTTTGGCTGAAACGAAATGCCAACTCGGAAGATGGAAATCTTCCTCTCTTTTTTTCACACAGAAGGTAAAACTACCTAAACAACTGCATTTTCGAAAAACTTTTCAACCTGTTTTCATTCTTTTAGTTTCTTAATCCAAACCGGAAAAATCATTTCTTTACAATCAGTTCCCCTTAATCAAATTTTGAGGTCCAAGTACTCCAAATAGACCCTAAATTACAAAATCCATTCCATTTATCGCTCTTAAGCACTGCAGGGACAGACATAGTAGAAACTCGAGATACTTACTGCACAGCCAGTTCCCTCGTTGGAGTAAGGATAAGGACCCTGATGGCAGGAACACGCTTAGGACGGTACAGTAGCCTTTCCAATGTAGGTAAACTGAATGCAGCAGTCTATACAAATCAACATTAACAAATTATAATTCCAATAAAACCAGAACTAAATCCATTTTCTCAAAAATTAAATAGAAACCAATAGAAACAACTCCAAGACGTACCTTCCCCGAACCAGTAATTGCACTCCCACATATATCCCGACCTGTCATCGCTACAGGTATACAAGCCGCCTACAATGGAAACTCCAAATTCAGCTACATCAACATAAGAGAACCAACATAAGAAATACATGAATTCTGCTCCAAACCTGAATTGGGGTGGGCTTGGTATAGCCCAATGCTTCACAAGCCCTAAGCAATGGCCTTGAAAGGTTGAGTTCCGTAAATGATTTGGCGTGAAAAGAAACACCTTCGGAGGGTGCGAAAAACGACTTCTTACTTCCACCGTTATCTTCTGGTTCTTCGTCCCCGTCCTCTGGCTTGTAATCCTCCTAATCAGTCAAAACCATAAATGAAATCAGTTAATGCCAACATTGCTGCAACTACCAACATTGAGAGAGAGAGAGAGAGAGAGAGAGAGAGACTTGTCTGTGCGGCTCAGAGTCGGAGTCAGAATCGGAGTCGTCGTTGAGGTGGGGGAGAGAGAGAGCACGCTGCTGACGGAGCCGGCAAATCTTCTCGTCAACGGAGGAGGTATTGCGGCGGGCGTGGTCCTCGGCGACGGCCTCGGCGAAGGCACCAAAATCCCATGGAGATTGAGTTGTCTCAGCCGGATTTTGATTGGAGCCTTCGTCGCCCGATTCAAGTTCGGTTTCCTCGTCGCTCGGAGTCTCCCAAGTGAAACCCGAATCCTCCCTCGCCATTCCCACGGAGACGAGAGAGCAGGATGCGTGCGACAGGGAGCGGGGAGAGGGAGAGCGTTTTGCGAAAACGCTGCAAGGGTTTTTAATTCCCTTTTTTGGCTTGAAACGCCCGATTCAAATTTGCATATGTTTGAATATAAAAATTACAAGAGTTCTATAATAAATAAAAGAAAAATACATTAATTAATATTTAACTAAAAAACAATAATAGTTCAATATATAAAATAAAATTACAATATGAGAATCATTCAACTATTATATCTGCCGTCACTTCCAATTTTACTTTCATACTTTCTCAATCAAGTCCGCTTATAGAGGTACTTGTGTGTCGGGGTCGCCAAATTCTTTTGTTCTTTGAAAGTACGTCTCATCACATGAATGATGCCCATGGTCAACAATCGGCTCTACGGTAGCACGCTCGGCAACATTGTAGTCAAATGCAAGCTCGTAGTTATCCCGCTTATCCTCGACAATCACGTTATGGAGTATCACACATACTCCCATAAGATGAACGGGACCACGTACAACGACTAATCGAGCTTAATTTACCTAATGAAGAAGATAATTTAATTCTTGAGACAAATGTCAACAACAAGCACTGGATTGCACTACTCAAAATCAAAGAAGGAGAAAAACTTTACAAATATTGCAGTGGAAGTTTTAATACAACAGAGTACAACTATCCTATAATAGAAAAAGAAATCCTTGCAGTCATAAGGAAATTTAAAAGTTCATAATCTTTTTAGCCCCAAAACATTTTCTTATTTGAACTAATTGCAAATGAATACTTGGTTTTATGAAAAAGAATGTATTGTAATGGCAATTATTACTTGACCAGTTTTCTTTCTCTATTAAACATATATAGGAATCAAGAAATTCTCTAGCAGATAGTTTAACTTGACAACCCGTCAATGGTGATCATCAGCTAGAAAAAGAGGAAATCCAAAATGAAATGCTATTACTGTTAGAACAGGTTTCTCCTTCTAATAGAATCCTTATGAATGTTCTGAAATTCCATACAAAAGTAGATCATGCTTTGGTCTGCTATCTTCTATCTATCTACTAGCACAAAGATCTAGCCTTTTAGAGTTACAAATCAATTACCTAAGGTGTCCTTATGATATTCAAGAAAAAATAAGTTCTTACGTTCAAGAAAAATGGCTCAATAACTGCTATGTAACTTGCATCGACTATGATCATAATTATTCTTATGATATTTAGGAGTCATGGAGTACTATAGTTTTCTTTCCTAATAGATCTGGAGTTGGGTGTGTTAGATTTGAGAAATTCAATCTCTCTAGATGACTCATCATGAAAGTATAAGAATATGAAATTGTAACTTATCTCATGAAAATCCTAGATCAAAAGTACCCATTCTTCTCATGACTATCAAGTTGAACAACGTATGTTTAAGAGTATCTATTGGATTCTCACATCTCCTGACGGTCCAAGAAAAATTTTGTACAATAGAAGTCTGTATATCGAGGTACATTGTGCAATAATTGAGTATGAAAATGGAAAAGCCAAACCAGCCCATTATCTTGTTTAGTTGGTTGATTTAGATGATCTCAATGATCAACGACGAAAAAGATTTCCAGAACAAGAAGTAGTTAATGATCTTGTTTTAGTAAGAACCATCAGTTTTTATAACATTTACCATCAAATATGGGTATTAATTGAGCAAGAAAAAATGCTAATGCATTGTGGGAACACTTCTTTCATTTATCATAATGATCTCATCAAATATATGAAGGTGGAAAAAGCTACTTCAGAAGATGTCTTTGATTATTTTTTTGAAGTTGGAGATGGAAAATTCTTATCAGAAAAAGGAAAGAAACATGTTCATGAATTATTTGAAACACGAGATCCAAAGCATCTTCAACTTGATGAAGTTTTGATGATTATTGTTGGATAATAATAGACTGAAAGATATTATTAGAGATGAAAGCATGCTGAATCTAAATATAAATGACTAGTTTTATCAGCATTAAAGGCTCTAGAAAGTTGTTGCCTCATTATTGTACTATTTTGCCAAGTGTGAAGTCAGTAAAATAATGCAATCTACTGTAGCCATGTAAGTGCAACTGTAGTCATATGAAAACATCAGTGTATGGACTGTAACCTTTAGTGTATCTTGCGTAGTTCATCTCCTCTATGAAAGGAGAGCCTGAGTACTGAGAAGGGACAGGGTCATTTGGGCATACTTATGCAAAAGAGAAGTCTGGTACCTCCATTTCTCCATAAGCAAGCATCTCTGATGATCTTAGTTGTTTAAGTCCCTCTTCAAATATTTCCATTATAATGTTTTCACTTTTAAGTTTTCAATAAAAGAAATTTCCCAGTAGGGAACATTATTCAATCAAACCTTATGTCTTAAATGTTATGATTTCTTTATTAAAGTCTCACTATCCTTAAAATATAAAAACTTGATTAGCGACTGCGGTTCAAGGTAAGAAATGAAATGGATCTGTATCATACCTGATATAAGGAAGGTGGGGTTGAGATTGACAATCTGTTTAAACTGAAAAATAGAGAAACACCAGGGTCGAACGCTGACTAGGGTCAAGTAATGGCTGAAACTCTCTAATCAAGCTTTAATTATCTTTCTAAGCATGTGGGCCTCTAATCACATAAAACATAATATTCATAATATAAGTAGTAAATTGTGATAACTAGTACCAGTAAAATCATCATAGGAAGTTTAGACATTAATATACACTTAGTTTTGCAAAAAGACCCAAAAATTTGAGTATTGCACTTTGAAACCCATATGAGACAAAATAGAAATCTCATAAAGTTTTGGGTCAAAACAATACATGTTTGTCACCTATAAATCATTCAATCCAAAGAGTTGTATCCCAAAAAGCATTTACACTAAACTAAGGAGTCCCAAAAATATTTTTCTAAAAACGTTAGCTTAGTAAATAACTACAACCAAACTTTAGTGGACCAGAATGATTTTTTTCCCATGGAAAACTGAAGGTTCAATCCTTTTCTGTCTCCTTCATTTTTTCTTTTTTGGTTTTAATTTTAAGCTTTGACATCAACAAAAGGGCTGAGGGCAAAGCTCACAACAATTTTATTCATGCTGGAAAATATGGCGGGGCTCGCTAAAATTATTGTTGGCAATGACAAAGGTTGAAGACAACTGAAGTCTGGGTTTGAAAGGGGTTAATAAAGTTCGAGACTCTAAAATATTGTTGATTTCTTTTATTTTTATTTGTCTATTTTGACGTAAAATTTTGTAATTTTATTAGCTTCATTAAATATTTATGTAAGCATCTTTTTTGGGCTTATTAATCACAAATGTTTGCAAAAATAAGACAAATTATCCTATTTTACAAGACTAGAATATATATATATATATATATATATATATATATATATATATATATATATATATATGTGTATATTGTGAAACCCTAGAAAAAGATTAATTATTTATTATTTTGAATTGTGTATATATATGTATATGTATATGTATGTATGTATGTGTGTGTGTGTGTGTGTATATATATACACATATATATATTTTATTTATAATTATTATGATATTGGCCGACCTAGAATGCTTGAGCTCCTAGTGTTTTAATTTTTAGGAAATTTAATGGGATAGCCCAAAGGTTACTCGAACGGTTCAAGCCAGAGGAATTTTAGTCCTTCGAATTTCTATTCCTAAAGGAAAAAAAAAAGAAAATAGCAATGGAAAAGAGGGCAAGGGGGAGAGACCCTAATGATTTAAACTCCTTTTTTCCCTCTCTTCCTCTCCTCTCTCTCTCTCCCCCAATGGCTCTCGCTCTCTCCCCCCACGCTGTCTCTCTTTCTCTTTCTCTCCCCTCCTGTGAGCAGCAGACCGCCGCCACCACCGCCGCCCGACGCCGCTATTCTCTCCCTCTCCCCATCCTCTCTTTGTTCTCTTGGTAAGTATTTCAAACCCTTGACTAAAGTGTTGGATTTTGCATTGTTTCTCCCTCAAAAATTCTTAAAGTTGGCCATGGAATTGATGGTTGCACACTCCTATGGTGTCCCCCCCCCAGATTTGAACTCTTGGTGGGAGAATTAAAATACCCTAGGGTTTTCCTTTCCGCCATTCTTCACTTCATGGTAGAATATTCGTTTCTCCTCATATGGCTTAGACGGTTTGATTGTTTTAGCAATTAAGAGTAATGATATTATTGAATAAAGGGATTGTATGCATGATTTAGGAGAGATTTGGGCCGAATTATGGAGGGAAGGGAGGTTAAAAGTTGTGTTATTATCACTGTTGGGATGCCCAGAAAATTTTCTGACTACGTAGTAATAATCAGGATCCCTAAAAACTAAGGAAAAATTTTTGAAGGTAGATCTAGAGGTCTCTAACTAGGAAATTTTGAATTTTATGAATCGGAGTTCAAACGAACAAGTTATAGCTAAAATACCGGGACTGCACAAAACTAAATGTAACTGGGATAGTTTGAGCATTTGTTGAAGTTCGAACTAGTTAAACTTGAATCCTTTTAATGGTTAGAAAAGGAAAGTTATAGTTCACAACTTGACCTTTCCAAAATGGGTTTAATCTTAGAATTTTGACATTAGAAGTGAAATTTATGGTCATGAGAAATTGGGGGTAAAATCTAAGAATAATCTGGAAAGCTCACAGTAGCAACATGTGTGTAGTTTTTAATGCTTATAGCATTCTAAAAATTTATAGCATTCTAAAAATTTACTTGAGGGCTTAAATTGGTTGTTGGGGGTAAGAGGATGGTTAGGAAAATTAGTTGGGTGTAGTGGGCTCATAGAGAGTCGGACTAAGAGTTACAACTAATGGAATACTATTGTGAGAATTGTTTTAGGCCAAACTAGCGTTCCAAGCTGAAGCTTAGGCGACGTGTTCTAACAGGTAATAATCATGCCCTACCTCCCCCAAATAACCCTTGGAAATATGTCCTATGAGTATGTTTAAAAGGTGTTTGAATGCATTTTGAATTGATGTTTGAGGGATCTTTCCCCAATAAATGTGTAATGAGATTTTACTATGATTTTTACTAAAGTGATTGTTCAATTGATAATTGCATGAGTTTATCATGACTATTTTTACTGCGAAAATAATAATGAAATGTTTCTAGCTCAGAATGGGTTGGGTTAGGCTGTATTCTGGT
>JAKOGI010002838.1:35000-76365 GCA_029747015.1 Carnegiea gigantea
TCAACGGCTTAGACCGTAGTTGTCTGAAGTGGTGAAAAGGGATACAAAGCAAAGGACAAGTCGAACTCGTGTGCAAAGATTAGAAGTGATAGCAAATGTCAAGTCCCCAATTTGTTTATATAAGTATGAGATTCGTAATACTGAGATCGTCTCCCGTGATGTGTGTATTGAGGAGTACATTCCTTTGGGGATATCTAGTCCTGCCACTGCGTCTTCACGTGCAACTACCGGGATGGAGCACAACGATATTCAACATCCAGACCATAAGATTGAGGCAGATTTAGAATGTGTGAGACAAACTGCACCCTCACAAGGTTAGCATAGTGTATAAGGGGCAGCAGAAATACGCATGCTTGGGGTTGATGAGCAAATGGCGAACAAGGACCAACACGTGGGTGATGTCGAAATGATGAACAAGGTTCAAGAAGGGCACGTCCAGTCTGAAAATGGTGAGCATGAGATATCAAATAAATTGAAAATTAAACAGAAGAAGGTGAAGGAGTTTATCAACCAGATGTCACCTAAGGGGCTGCGGCAATTGATTGAAAATCTGAATGATAATCAAAAGAAGGCATCCAAGAAATCGGTTTGGGGGTTTCTTGCATCTACAAGCTAAAATAATCCTAGAGAAGGTGGCAGTGTGGTTGGTCTGGAACTTTGACACGTGCTCTTGCTCCCTGCCATTCGCTAATGATAGGATGAGCGTGATCGAGCATGATGTGCACGTGATGTTAGGTCTTCCTATAGGCCCCCTTGAGGTAGTTGAGTCTGAAAATGAAATTAATGCAACTGTTGAGTTTAGAAGCTTCCTAAATCATTGGAAACAGCAGTGTCCTGAACATGACAACATTCCCAAATATGGGGAGTTGATTAAAATGATTCATGGCCAAGTAGATGGGGGTGAGGACTTCAGAAGAAATTTTGTAATCTTCGTGGTGTCTACATGTCTCTGTAGGAAGCAAAGTGGAGAATTCACTTACATGGTATTGAACATGTTGGTAGGTTTGGGCCAAATGGTGCGATTGAATTGGGCGTAATACACAATGAGATCACTTATGTTGTCAATCGATTAGTGAAAAAACAAGATATCACTATTCTTCAGAGGTCCAATCCTTTTCCTAATGGTACGTTTACCTTATTAAACATGTTTAAGTTTGCAATTTTGCACTATGAAAGTGTGAATAGTAATCATTTTCAGAAGGGTCAGTGACTGTCATTAGAAAAGATATATATATGTGTGTGTGTGTGTGTGTGTGTGTATATATATATATGTATATGTATATGTTTAATTAGTGAGCATTATAAGATTGTGAATAACATCTAAAATTAGTGATCACCATATGTTTAATCACGAATCACTCATTTCTGGGGTGATTGTCACTAATCTACTGCATTTAATATGGTGCAATATTTGTTGATCAAGAATTGTTACAATAACGATCACCAAATTGTCTACATTCGATCACCAATTTCTTCTATTGATAACTACCAATGTTTTTGGACGAGGGTCTATGTAATCAGTAACTTTACATCCGTAATTAGCGATCATAATCTGTCTGTTTAGTGATCACCAATTTCATCACTGCATGCATTTTTTGCTTAGTGATCACCATCTTTGTCTGCTTGACATACTAGTGATCATTAGTAAAGAAATTAGTGGTCATCATTGTCACAATGAGTGATTAGGACAATGGGTTTATTGTTTTTGTTTTTTTTTTTGGCTGAGCTTTCATTTTATAATATGTCTTTAATTTGTGTCCCTACGAATCTGTTTATAATTCTTACAGCTATGTTGCCTTGATTGTGTGGTGTTCAAGCTAAGGTCGGTGCCCCGTCAATTGCCGACGTTAAGAGGGTTGACAAATGATGAAATAAAATATAGGGCGCGACTGGAAGCTGTAACTGGATTTAGAAGAGGTTATCTCGAGGATACGTCGGATAAGACGAGCATCACTGATGAGGAGGAATAAGTTAATGAAAAGGAGCATCATAGCAAAAGTGTTGAAGATGAAGGTAAAGTTGAAGATCAAGTAGGAATTTTAAAGGTTAAGGTGAGTTAAATATGTTTACTTTATTTTGTTATTTCTTGAAACAAAAAACAAAGAAATTGTACTTCTTCTATTTTCGTCAATTGTTTCCACGTAAGGTGTCATATCCTTTTGACTATAAGTATTGGTTGTTTTCATCAGGCTTTTTCTCAGGACGATCAGAAGGCAACCGATTTGACAATAACAAACATCCGACTACTGGTAGAAGTCACACCAGAGTTGGAGAATTTGATTCCTGGAGCAAGCACCCCACTCAAGAGAGTAAGAAAGGTAGCTGTGGAATCTATGAGTGATGCCCTCACTAGGGATAGGCATAAGAGGTCGAAGAGTAGAACCCCGATACTCTTGCAAGACTCGTATGAATCAGAAGGTTTCTTGATGCAGATTGATGCAATTAAGAAGAATTTCATGGGCTCCTGAGATATCATGCATGAGTTCCCTTAGTTTGCTATACCCAGTTTCAGCCTTGGAGTGTCTCAAGAGGAGAAAGAGGCGCTACCCGAGGGAGTTGTTATTGTTGATTCGCAACTTGGTAATCTAGTAGCAGCAGTGCAAGTAATAAATTATGATGTGGAGGATGTCGTTATGAGATATATGACAACCTCTGCACAGTGCATTAGCACACCGTTGATGTTGGGTACTTCTTCTCATAGTCTTACAGTTGAATTTTTTGTTGCTCTTTGATGTTACTAAATGGCATTATTGTTATGCATTGTTCCTGTCCATCATCATATAAATTAGGGATTTGAAGTAGAAAAATTGGTAATCATGCTAGCAATGATCCTTTTTGTATGTAGACTTTGTGCTCTAAGGTAGAAATTAGTGATCATAAATAGATACATTAGTGATCCTTTATGTTTAAATATTCCTAATGAATTACAAATATAGTGATCATTACTGATAAAATCAGTGATCCTTAGGAGACAAATCAGTGATCACAAAAGATTGCACCAAAAAATTGGTGATCATTACCTCAAAACTTATTGATCATTACTTGATGAATTAGTGATCATAAGTTGATGAATTGGTGTTCACTTCATGCAGACGTGCTTTCCCCCACTTTCCCCCCTTCCATTCCCGAAATTTTTAAATCATATCACAACTGTATAAATGGTCTATATAACAGTGCTTAGCTTTTTTCCTTAGCATTGTTTTTTTATCTAAATCTATATTTATACAATTTTTCCTGATTGGTTGTTATGTTTTACGGATCCAATAATGCTATGCTTCTAGAAAGACAATGACACGTTCGTTGATAGATCTATGATGAGAATTGTAGAGCCTGATCTTTAGATATGAGATGTACGAACAACAACCAATAATGACAACATCAAAACTATACTGGTTGAAGCATCGAAAAGGCGCAGAATGAGGTTAGCTCAATGTAGTATCATAGAATTGCCAGCATGCTAAAAAAATGATACTAGTTTTCTTCGTGATAAACTTAATGTCTATGTTTTTATATTTTTCTTCCAGGTTACATTCCCCTTGTATGAAACTTATTTCATTGGCTGTGTGCACTAATTATTTTTGCTGTGCACCAACCTTGTCAATAGAGTCTGCACCTTCTTTGTTCTCCACTTACATGCAGCAGAATGCGACGATCTTTCATAAAATTTCATATGAACTGAAGTTGTATGCTGACTTTGTCTTCAACTCAGAAGAAGAACAGAGGTAAGAATAAATATGTCTCCCAAAAAAGTGATTCATAGACAAGTCTTTTATAAATAGTATTTCAGCGACTGATTTGTTTCTTTATTCGCTAGCCAAGTGCTATACGATGACTTATCGTACGTGGCCAATCGAGGCATACTTTCAACTATTGTTGGCGATAATCGTGTTGACAAAATCATAGTGGACATTTGGGCAAATATATTGAATGTAAGTGGACTGAATACAGATTGTTTCCATATTCAAAGGCTTTTCTTCACAAACAAAGCATTTGTAAGCTAATTAGAAAAAACAAAATACTTTCAATGATATTTTAAACATGCATGTATACTTTTTTATAAAATACATTGATTGTCACCACAAAATGTCTTTTTTTTTTGGAAGCATTCGTGCATGAAAACAAAACAGGAAAAGCAAGCTGAAGCTGTTTTCTTCTGCCAGCTAAACGAGAAGCTATCCTTGAGTCCACATATCAACTTCAAGCAAGTTGACATGGTGAGAATTAAGCTAGATGGATACACTTTTTTTTTTAAAGTTTTATTTCATTGCCTATTATTTAGGCACTGGTGTATGACAAATTTGGTGTTTTAGGTGTTCTTCCATCGTTATGAAGAGGGAAAGCAATTTCTCATTTGTTTCAATTTCAAGCAAAAAAGTATGGACATAATTGACCATATCAAGAGAAAGCACAGAGAACATTACACATATGAATACTTTTCAGATATTTTGGTAAAGCTTTATAAAATTTTTGCTTGCCTTAAAAATAAACTTAAGCGGATGCTTTTTGCTAATTTTATGTTTTTGGTTGTATATGAGCATTGCAGAACACTCTCATTCAGATCTCACACATGAATGGAGTGATAAGAAAAGAGCAAAATCCGTTGGAGAATTTGAACTTAGATACATAGATTTGCCTTGGAAGCAAGAGGCTTCAAAGACAGATAATAATCAAACCATTTATCTTGTAAAGCACATGCAGGAATATCAATGAGTGCCTCGCCCTTGGGATGTAGGATTTGCAAATGATCAGGTGAACATGCTACTTAATCCTCTTTCACGAATAATGTTTTCTCATGCAAACTTATTTTTTCTAATCAAGACACTTAAGCTTGAGATATCAGGACAATTATTGTGCATGCCCCTTATTTGATTTGTATATCAGGTTGCTGCAGTCCACAAGTTTAAGGCCAAGTGCTGCCACATGATCCTCACATCACCTACCAATGCAATTTTGGCACATGTGAAGAAAATGGTAAATGTTTATGAAATCACAACGTTGAAATAGTCAAGAAAGTAGTGATCAGCTCAGGCAAGCAAGATGTTTATAGTCAACAAAGTAGTGAATTTTAGTTTTGATGATCATTAGATATCTAATGAATGACCAGTCATCATAGGTAATTCATCTCTTGAATACAAAACATAGTTATAATGATGACCAAAACTACTTGCGTTGCTCATTGGGTTTATAGCTACATATGTATCGTGATCTTGTAGCCATTGCCTAGGACAACATAAAGATCACCAAAACCCGTAGTGTTGACCAGTAACTCAGTTTATAAGTCAGGATATATTATGATCAACAAACACACCCCCTTGGGTCAACATAATTTTATCAATTGATCACAAAAAGGAACATTAACGATCACCAACTACAATTGATGGATGTGTTGATCACCATGAATACATCTAGTGATCACTAAATATAGTTCTTATGATCTGCAAAGCAACCCTACTAATCACCAAAGTAACACCTATCGATCACCGACTACAATTTAAAACTTCATTGCCTTCTATGAAATTGAAATATGCATTATATCTCTAAATATTTGATCTTTTAATTTGCACCCAAAAAAAACCACAAAAACACACAAACCACAATCCAGTTTTATAAAAAAGGTGTTGACTAATTAATAATCTTATAACAAGCTAATATATACGCTCAGTTATGATAGCCAACCAACTCTCTTTCTTATTCATATTCTCTCTCTTATGCTATTCTATTACTCCACTGTCTTTTCATGTTCTCGCATGCATCTTGCTTTAGTATTCTCAGTCTCTCTTATCCTCTCTAGTGGTCTCTCTCTCTCTCTCTCTCTCTCTCTCTCTCTCTCTCACACACACACACACACACACACACACACACACACACACATCACACTAGCACACACACACACACACAGACACACACACACGCGCACACACACACACACACACACACGCACGCACACACACACACACACGCACGCGCGCACACACACACACATACACCTACATAGAGTTCTAATTTGCAATCTCATCAATATTCATCAAAGCCTTCACCTCCTCGGTAGCTTCTCTGCACTTTAAAGTTGAGATTCTTGACTATTGTGTTTGCATTGCTCTTCTTGTTATGTTTTAGTGCACTCATTTTAGAACTTTTTTTGCGATTTCTCTTCGATTTTTTTTTGTCTTTCGTGAGTTTGAATATTTTGTTGGAAATCTGGTTTCAATTCTACTTTTAAGAGCATCTGGTCTATTTTTGCACTAAAAAGCATGTCGTTTGGTTCTTCAAAATATACCATGCTCTGATCTTTCACTTTTGAACCGCCTTTTTCGATTTTAAATTTATTTTTCTGCTAATATTGTACAATTTGGTTAAGTTTAGTGATATTATCTGGTTTGAAGGACTTATTCTCCTCAATCTTTTTATTTCACATGGATTTGCTTTTTCTTTAGGGTGTACTACTGAGAAATCATGGCTCGACGAATAGTTCAAGAAACTACTTAGGGGAATGGAGAAAAATCACCTTCCAATAGGTAAAAAATTGCATTTGAACCCTTTAAGTGAATATTTTTCGTATTACATATGTGTTATATATTTAGTGATTATTACTTATATATTTAATAATCATTAGATATAGTTTCGGTGATCGTTTGCATATTTGTTTGTCTGATTGATGAGTTTCAGTAGGTTCTTTTTTTTAAAAAAAAATAATTTAAATTCTCACACATCTTAAATGTCTTTCTTCAAAGCAGTTAAAAAATGTTAAAAACTCTAGAGTAACAGTTTTTCACACTGCATGTCTAGTTTAGTGATTGTTAGAAAGGTGATTAGTGATCGTTAGGTATAATATTAGTGATCATTAGGTATAGTATTGGTGGTCATTTTGCATATGTGTGTTATCTATTTGTGATTGTTAGATAACTAATTAGTGAAAGTTAGATATTGTATTAATAATCATTGTTTTCTTAATTTATGAAATGCTTGCTTATTCTATCCTCGTTTCCATAAATGTTTGCTTTCAACTCATCAATAATAGCCCTTTCCACCTAACAATGTAAACACACTCACATGATAAATAAATGCCTTATGGTTCCAATTTATATCATATGTTGAGTATTTATGATCAATGCAGTTTTGATTAGTGATAATTTGAATTATGAATAGTGATACATTATATTTTATGAGTTCATGGAATGCACTTTCTTTGCTCACTTGCCTTTTGTATTCTACAGTCCCAAAGTAGCTTCGAATCTGAATGAAATTGGACAAGGCGCTGATCAAAGAAGAGGATATGCTGATAAGACTAGTAGCAATTCTATCCAAGGGAAGAAGCGTCGATACAAAGTATTTGCCCGCAAGACACACGACAATGACGATGCTACGAATGATTCTGATAATGAAGACAAGTTGGATAAGAACACAGCCTTTGAAGATAAATCCCTAGCTAAAGTACTGCCGCACAAGAAGAGGACGACTTGCAAATCAACTCAAAAGATCATAAAGAGGAAGACTGAGAAGAAGGGGAGGACTGAGAAGAAAAGCAGTGAAGAAGTCCCCCCTGAAAAGAAAGTTGATGACAAGGAAAAGACCGATAAGTCAGCTGAAAGAGCAACAGAAAAAGCTACCCCTGAGAAACCCATTGAGAATCGTTCCAAGAAGACGAAGGCTGGGAAAGAGAAATGTGAGGAGACTGTAAGTAAGAAGGCAAAGAGGGACAATTCTTCTCAGCAAGCAAAAGAAGGTGATGAATCTCTACAAAAAAAAGTGTTGCGAAAGAGATGGAAGAAAACAGTTCGGTGGAGAAGGTGAAGGAGAAGAAGAAGGGCAAGACGCAGAATGCTGCTGAAAAGGCTCCAAGTACACATCCAGAGACTGAGACATCTTCTAACAAACCACAACAAGAAGAGTAAACTTTAGAAAAATCCCCAATGAAATCTGAGAAGCAGCAAAGAGGGGAGAAGCCTAGAGAAATAAAAAAGGAGAAGCCAAAGAAGAAGTCATTCCCTATTAGACAATCACAGAGGATGCAAAACTTATCAAAGCCTCCAGTACAGAAAGGGCACATTTCTGAGATCAAGATTTCTGATAGTTCAGAAGATAAAGCAAGCAATGCCAGGGAGGCTAAAAGTAAGGATGAAGGCTCTAATAAATCTCCTGAGTAAGTAGCAAGAGGAAAAGAAACCTTCTAACAAATTCCCAACCAAACTCCAGCATAAGAAAGACAGGAAAAGGGTGAAGAAACAAAGGAACAGGAGCAAAAGAAGAAACCAGTCGCCGTTAGGCGATCGCAAAGGGTGTGAGGCTTACTGAAGCCTGCATTACAACAAGGCCATATATCTGAGGTCTGAATTTCAGAGAGTTTAGATGTAGTAAAAAAATATTCCAGCCTGAGAACATGAAGAGGTCAATCATAATACGAACGACAAAGAGGGGGAATAAGAGACACCCATTCATGAAGCTCTAAAGGCTATTCCAAAGACGAAAAAGCCTGCATTAAAATTTGAAGGCAAACAAGCCATCAAGCAAAAAGATGCTTAATTGAGTGCTGGTATTGCTTTGCTAGAGGAGAAAACAAGCAGCTTGGGGCAGGACATCTAGATGGCTCCATAAGAGCAGCCTTCAAAATATAAGAAGGGTGGTAATGAAAAGAGAATGTATCAAAAGGCATTTATCATGAGGATGACTATACATTCATTCTCATCAATGGTGGCACAACTGAATGAAGCCCAGACTAAAGTAGTCAGATCAATGGGATTTGCTTCCTTTTTAAAGGTTAATCTAAAGCACATCCCATGGAAGTTTTCAAAATGGCTGGTAGAGAGCTTTGATCCCTACTCTTCCTCCTTCGTGCTTCTAGATGGGCAAAGGTTTACAGTCACAGCATTTCATGTTTATGTGACCCTCTGTGTGCCTATTAAGGGAAGGGAAATCATGGAAATCACTAGGTCTTCGACGGATGAAGAATATGATGAGGTGCATGCTGCATGGGTCAAGGAATGGAAAATTGAGCACAATGCCCTGGAACTGACTCACATGCTGGAGTTCATGCTGCCTAAAAAAGACGGGGGCAAGAGCTTCAAGAGGAACTTCATCATATATTTGGTGAGTTGCTTATTCAGCAGACTGAAGAACCGCTATTACAGCAAGTCCATCCTGAAATATGTTAAGGATGTGAATCAGATTGCATCCCTAGACTAGTGCAAGTTTGTACTGCAGAAGCTAATCACCACTGTAAGGCAGTATAAGGAGAGTAAATCTGCAAAAGGGGTGCATTTTGAGGGCCCGGTGTTCTTCTTGATGGTGAGTTCTACTATACAACAACCTAGCCCTTTCATAAAATTGATAAACAATATAACGAAACACAGTGATTATTTAAAAAGCAATGCCAGAATATATTACTAATTAATAATTAACCTAATAGTGATCAATAACTTGTTGATTAGTGATCAACTGTTCATATATGTGTAAATTACCAAGATGGATGTACTAATTTAATATATTTTTATTTTCTTTCTGATCTTTCTGTATTTACAGATGCTGTACTTAGATAGGTTGGTTTCATTAAGAGAACAGTGTAGAGATAATTCCCTACGACATCCACTTGGACTAATGAGGATATCAAGAGAAGGATAGAAGCTAAGTACAGGAGCAAAGGTTTTGGGAGGGGTGTTGTTGAACCTCTACTAGATGTTGCTCAGCGAACAGAGGCCAAGCAGAGCTCTTGAAGACAAAAGGGCAACTGAAATTGGGGTAGTAAACAAAGCATTCTCATCTTTTATGGTGATCATTACAAGTGTCATTAGTCATGTTTTGATTAATTTAGTGATGGTTTGCATTGCTTTTCAATGTTACTCCTAACACATCGAATACAGTCCTTCTATGCATGGTGATCAATGGATGTATTTCTGGTGATCTTTAGAAGTAATATTAGTGATCAAAAGTAGTGGAATTAGTGATCAGTACAAATTAGATTAGTATGTAGTTGAACTCAATTTCTCCTCTTTTTTCCTCCATCACCTAGAATTTCATTTTTGTGTGGAAGGCTAATGCATGGAGGTCTCATTGCTGATAAATTACAACAACATTCGTGCATCGTCTTACCTATGTGATTCGCAATGGTGCCATTGGTGATAATTATAAAATAGCATTAGTGATCAATAGTAACGTTCTTAGTGATCAAAGTGTTGTGTTAAAAATGATCAGAATACATCATGTTGGTGATTAGTACATGTGTTATTTTTGATCACTACTTATGTGATGAGTGATTAATAGAGATACATGTCAATAATTACCTAACTTAACTTTTAACGTCTGTCTTTGTGTGCATTACCTAAAAAGTGTTGAGCACTCATATTTTTGTGATAATTAAAGATAACATTAGTGATTACTTTAGTTGGTGTTTACTTGAGATTTTGACTCACACTTATGTGAATGAAAATCTCGAATAAGTAAACATAAATTTCAATGCTCACTAATATTACTTATATCAATTTTTCCTTCATCAGTTTCCAATTTGATGATTGTTTAGTACTTGATCAATACTCATGTTATTAGTGATAAAGTAACATATATATAATATATATATATATATATTATAGATATATATATATATATATATTATATATATATATATATATATGTTATATATATATGTATATATATGTACTTTTTTTTCCTTTGAAAAATATAGAACGATGTGGGCAAGACAGTTTCTGCTATCAAGTAGTTGGCTTCTGCTTATAAAAATCTTATCATCATAATGGATTCTATGTCATACAAGTACGGCTACAATGAAGGGCTTCACAACATACGAGATGAAGCAAGGGTAATGTTCACCTCTTTCTGTGATGCTACTGCTGCACATGAGCGATCCCAGCAGGAGGCCAATGCAGACAGACTGCCTGTTATAAGCGAACATTAGAATGCTGCAATGAAGGAAGCTACTGCAGAGCTTCGTAGTGCTTGTATTCTAAGCGATAGTCATTAATAACAATAGTGATGTTATAGTGATCACAATGTATGAGTTAAAAATGAGCAGAATATGTGCTATTGGTGACTAGTAGATATGTTATTTCAGATTAGTACTTATGTGATGAGTAATATTTCTGTTAATAGATGTATTTCTGGTGATCTTTAGATATAATATTATTGATCAAAAGTCGTGAAATTCATGATAAGTACAAATCAGATTAGTATGCAGTTGAACTCAATCTCTCTATTTTTCCTCTATTGCTTAAATTTAGTTTTTGTGTGGTAGGCTAATGCATGGAGGTCTCATTGCTGATAAGTTGCAACAACATTAGTGCACTGTATTACTTGTGTGATTAGCATTGGTGCCATTAGTGATAATTATAAAATAGCATTAGTGATCAATAGTAATATTTTTAGTGATCAAAGTGTATGTGCTAAAAATGAGCAGAACATGTGCTATTGGGGACTAGTAGATATGTTATTTCTGATCACTACTTACGTGATGAGTGATCAATAGAGGTATATGTGAATGGTCACCTAACTTAACTTTGAATTTCCGTCTTTGTGTGGATTATCTAAAAAGTGATGAGCACTCATGTTTTTAGTGATCATTATAAATAATATTAGTGATCACTTCAATTGGTGTGTACCTATTTAAGATCTTGATTTGCACTCATTGTCACTGTGTAAAATGACCATTACAGATGTTATTTGTGATCGATCACTTGGCATAAGATTGTTCATGAGCTTACTTAATGTATGGTTTTTTTGTCAACACTGGTATTTAGCGATTAGTTTTCTCTTCATCAGTTTACAATTTGATCGTTATTTAGTACTTGATCAATAGTCATATTATTAGTCATCAACTAACATATCTATATTTTTTTGTTTATTTTTTTTCTTTTCAAAAATGTGCAAAGATTCAGGCAAGACAGTTTCCGCTAGCAAGCAGTTGGCTTCTGCTTGCAAAAATTTTATCACCATCATGGATTCTATAAATGTTATTAGTGATCAACTAACATATGTATAAATGTTATTTACTTAATATTACAAGCGTTATTGTGTTGTATAAATTCAAACATTCATTTTCCTTAATGTGAATATTTTCATCTTTTAGTTCTACGTGGAAAAAAAAACTGCAATTTAGTTTTTTGAAAAGCCATTGTGTTAATTTATATCCTTATTCCCTAATTATGATAGCCAGCCAACTCTATTTATATAACCACCCAAACAACGAAAAAAACAAAAAGAAAATAAAACACGAGATTCTAAAAAGAGCGCATAATGATTGTTTAAAAGTTTTCCAAGAGACTCTTCAGTTTCTTAGTGACTGTGTTGCTGTGCTATTCTCTGTCTCTCTCTTACTCTCTCTCTATCTTTCTCTATCAGAGTTCAAATTTGTAATCAAACCGCATTCTTGAAATCCTTCAAATTCTTAGGATCATTTATGTATTTCGAAGGTGAAAGTCTTGACTTTTCTGTGTGTCATTCCTCTGTCTGTTGAGTTTTAGTGCATTCAGTTTGTTTTTTTAATGCATTTATCTTCGATTTTTAGACGATCTTTGGTTAATTTGTGCATTTTCATTCGAAATATGCTTTCAAATTCACTTGTAAAACTTGTTTCTGCTTTTGAACTTAAAAAAGTGTCAGTAGAAATGAACAATTTGTACATTTTCATTTGTAATATGCATTTTGATAGATTACTTAGCATGCATTGATCTTTTACTTAAGAACCTCCTTTTTCAAGGTTTAATTTATTGTTGATAATATTATACAATTTCATGAAGTTTATTGGTATACTGTGTTTTCGAAGGAGTTATTTTATCAAATCTTTTAGTTTGACATACATTTGCTTTTTGTCTAGGGTTTGGTACTGAGAAATCACGGCCACACAGAACGTTCAAGAAACAAGCAACGGAAATGGAGAGCAATCACCTTCAAAGAGGTAAAAAAATGTAATTCAAACGTTAGTGAGTATTTGTAGATTACATGTGTAGTTTGTGATCAATCGTTCTATATTTAGTGATCATTAGTATAATATTTGTGATCGCTTTGCATGTGTCTATGATTATTAATGAATCTTGGCATGTTGTTTGACCAAAATTCAAATTCTGAGACACTTTAAATGTTTCCTGCAAAAATTGTTAAAAAACTATCCAGGAACAGTTTTTCATACTGTCTATATAGTTTGTGATTGTTAGGAATATAATTAGTGATCGTTTTGGATATGTGTTTATCTCGTGAAGAATTTCTAAGAGATTTTTTATACCAAATGATTTTCTTAAACTAATTAACTATTTCCTTCAAAATGTATTTGGAAACCTCATATGAATTTTTTTCATATTACATGTGCAATTTGTGATCATTGGCTATATAATTAGTGATCATTAGGTATGGTATAGTGATCGTTTTACTTACTATGATTCGCTTTCAATTGGTAATACCTTGTTGGTGATCAATAGAGGTATGATTGGTGATCATTAGTGTTGTCATTGGTGATTAAGATAGGAATGATTGGTGACCAGTCCTATTCCCAACACACACACACACACACACACACACACACACACACACATTACATATGTGACTTGTTAATTTGCGAGCAATAGTAGGCATCCCTAATTTGTGATTACCAGGCATGTCATTGATGATCAGTAGTGTTCTTGTTGGTGATCAGTATAGTTATGATTGGTGATCAGATCTTTTGCCATAATAAACAAAGCGTTGATTGGTGATCAGTAGTGTTATTATTGGCAATTAGTAAAGTTTTGATTGCTGATGAGTAGTGTTTGTGATCAATAGATGTATGCCTTGTTTGCCATAAATATGCATACACATGGTACAAATAATAAAAAACTCCCTTACCATTGCACTTTGTAGCATGTGCTCAGTATTTGCGATGACTGCAGTTGTGATTGCTAGTCATTTGAACTATGATTAGTGATGCATTATATTACATTAGTTCATTGAAGTATGCTATATATATATTTTTTGGATATGTTGTATACATAAATTTCTAGCTTTACTGCAGGCCCCAAAATGATCCCATTGAGGAACAAATTTCTGAAACACTAAAAAATGTCATTGAAGACATTAACGCTTTAAGTATGTTCAGCAAAGAACTGGAAAGGTACTGCTCATACTATCTTGCCTTTTTGTATAGTAACGATTTTCTGTTTAACAAAGAAGTCAAAAGGAGCACATTCTAATTACAGTACAACTTCAAAATCTGCACACTAACTTGCCTTTTGTATTTTGCAGTCCTAATGTGCCTTTGGGTGTAAAAGAAAGTGAGAAAGGGGATGATGAAAGAAGAGTATCTATTGAAAAAGGGAGCAGCAGTGCTGGTGGAGGAAAAAAACTGTCGTTTCAAAGTGTTTGCCCGAAAAATCAAAACTGGTGATGATGTTCCAAATGACTCTGATGAAGAAGACAATTTAGATGACAACAAGGAATCGAAAGATAAATCCTCGGCTGATGAGCAACAACAAAAGAAAGGCAAGAGTGACATAAATGTTGAAAGCAGTGCAATGCAGCTACCGGTATTTGATAAATCGCTTGAAAAATCTGCAAGCGAAAAAGCAATGAGCAGTAACCTGTTGAATTAGATAAACAAAAGAAGGCTGACGAAAAGACGAAGATGAAGAATAAGAATAATGGTGACAACTCATCGGAGAAGCTCCCACAAAAAGAACATCTTTTGTAAGAAGCAACTAAAAAGCCCAAAAAGAAGAAGACTGACAAGAAAGGGGAGACTGAGAGCAAGAGCAATGTAACGCCCTTAAATTAAACATATTTCACTTTTTGCATTCTCTTTAATAAAACCCAGAATTAGGACTAATAAACTTGATGATAGGGGGGTTACCGCCGTCTTAAGAAGGACAAAGCTTAAAGCAAATACTCTGGAGATGGTATAGTTGAGCATAAATCAAACTCATATACATTTAACATCATAACTAACAAGAGATTTATACATTATAACTATGCAATTACCATAAGGTTTGCATCTCCATCAACTGAACATATCAAACGCAGCTCCAAAATGAAAACTACACATGTATAATATTACTGTTAATCTACTCAGACTCCCTTGCTCAACTTATTTCTCCAACTTGTTTGCTATCATGAAGGCATTTCACTGATCAGTTGCCTAAAACAAAATATGAAAAATATTTTGAACTATGAGCTAAAGTTCAGTACATGATTCCTGTATTGTATAATGATCATTGCATAAATTGATTGGGCGCCCGCTTTGCAGTTTATTTTACTTTAAAACAATGAATGAGATGAATGTAAAACTGTATTGCTGGTTATTATTTGATAGTGAACCCCTTGTAACTCTTATGAACTATGGATAGGTGTACACCTGCCAAGCCAATTGAGGGACCTGGCTTGAAGCAGCGCGGGTGACTGAAGGGCAATGCCCTGTAACTGATAACTGATAGGGTCACTAATTATGTGATAAATTACTGATTAAACTGATTCATTGATGTACTTACTAAAACATTATAATTTTGATAAATACGTGCTGATTTCTAAAGATATAGGTAATGAATGTAACTGAAGTCTTTAAAATGTAATCTCACTCAATAATACTCATGGACAATGGGAAATGATAGACTAGACCCTATTTCTGCTTAAGAAATGTAATTATAGTAAATGCAGTTAGTAAACAACATTCACTCCTATAATTTGTAACTTTAATAGAAATTGATTAATTAAAAGGGCATCAACGATTCAAACAATTTAATATAAGATAAGGTACACTAAAACGATTTCAAAACCAAATAAGTTAAGGTCATTGAACTCGAACTGAAACAAGTTAGAGCAATATAGAACAAAATGAACTAATTGAGGTGATCGTGAAAAGACTTCAATGTATATAAATAGAATATGGGTTTTTGATATTTGAAATGGATAATAAAAGGTTTAATTCCAAGAGGGTGTTGTGAGAGTTCAGAAAAGCTCATATAACCTTAGCTTGGCCCGATAGACCCCGATCTTGTGTCATTACCCTTCCCACTTCTCAAATTTCATTCTTATGCCCATCTAACTCAGTTTTCTAACCCAAGTAAGCTTCTATACATAATCAAAGTTTTTGATATAGCTAAACTTTGTAACTTCTTGGCAATATGATAATCATATAGAAACTCCTCATAATATTTCCAAATGTCACGGTTTCTTTCTTCTCTCATATTACTATTTGAAGGTCTACTTTAGAAAATCCATATCTTTCAACCCTGACCTCCAATTGAGCTATAAAGCCCCAATATGAAAAGCTTAAAAAGTCCCTCTAAACTTTCATTCATAGTACAAAATATAATTCCCGCAATAGGGTTCCTAAAATTGGGATAGAACACAACTGTGCACAGCTTTAGTCTATCCTACACAGTTCTAGCAAAACGGCCATAACTTTTTCCACATAACTTCGATTAAAGTGATTTAAAAGGAATTCAAAAGATGACTCAGTTGATCTACATATTCTCCAAAAATCATAATTTTTTAATGGGCAGAATGTTACCAGTTTATTCATAAACAGTTCTAGCTCTACTGTTCTTGTTTTCCCCCTTCTCTCCACATAATACCCCTCTAAAATCACTCCTTGAAATCAGTAAATAATACCTTGGTCTTCTCATCATCTTACGTAACCATATTACTTCAACATACTCTATAATTATCTATATATATTCTTTAATTTTTCTCTTTACAAAAACACTCAAAATACAACCATAATCACACTTATTTGCATATATAGGCTAAATAACCTATTTTAATCCATTGGAGAAATTTTTCATAATTCAATACTTTATGCTAACTCACCTCAAGTCATTTTTCAAGTTAAACATATCTAAGATTCATGTTACATCAAAGTATATACAAATAACATGCTCTAGGCCAAGAGTAATCCAAACCATGCATAATCACCAAAACCCTAATTTATGATCAATTTATTTTTGCATTTAAACTCATCCAAAATCAATATAGCATCAACTAACACTTATTTCTATCAAAATAACATGATCTATGATCAAATCCAACGTAAACCAAAGCTAAACAAGATTATACCTCACTTGGTGATTAAAGGGAGAGATGGAGATAGTGCTTGAGGTGGGAGGGTATTTGGGTGGTGGCTGGTGATTAGAGGGTCACTGGCTGGTGGCAGCATGGTGGTTGGAAGGTGGCAGATCAGCCTAGGTTGGGGGCTACCATGTACATGGGACGAAGAAAGAGAAGAGAAGATGGCTAGTTGCTTCTTGGTTGTTTCTTCTTAACTTTATGTTGATAAGTTTGGCTAATTTTATCCACTTAAAAACTGGCTTTTTGCTAATTGATAATTATGCAGAATGATGGTAATCAACTTAACTTTATTATACCAAATGAATTGGGTCAACCTTAATGAATTTGGGCTGAAATTTTTGCATAGTTGAAAATTAAATTTTTGTGACATTATGAAAAATAATTTATTACCTAACTAATATCGATTCATTCAAAATTGTTATATAAATGAAACTTGAATTACAAAGTATGGCCCAAAATAAATTTTCCCAAAACGGGATGACTAAATGGGATAAATGTGAAAAAATAATAACATGGCTTAATAATGGAGAAAGCAAGGGAAAAAGGAGGACTTCCTCACAAACCCGTGGACAAAATTGCTGAAAAGAGAAAGCCTAGTGTAAAGCTTATTGTAGAGCTATAAATTAAATTACTACTTTGATTTATAAATAAGATTTATAGTATAGGAAAGTAGGGATCAATTCCATGAGGAAAAATTATGATAATAAGATAGTTTAAATCTAATTAAATTTACCACTCTAATTTATTTTACTCCTTTTTATATTACTAAAACAAATCAAATTAAACAAGTAAAAATCTGAAAAAATTACTTAATATTGCCCCTAAACATTCTAAATTTAATTCTAGGAATAAAAATAGTAAATAGCTATCCTAAATATTCTGAAAAATAAAAACAGAAATAATTATACAATATTAGACTGAAAATTAAAACAAAAAATAATAGGCAGAAAATTAATATTAAAAATTGTAGAAAGTAATCTAAATTAATATTCTGCAAGTTTAGGAGATTATATCTCAAAAATTATATGTAATTAAATTCAGAAAAATTAAAATAAAAAATTAACCATAGAAAATTAAAACAAAAAATAAAATCTGAAATTAGAGAAATAATTAACTGCACTAATATAAATACGAAAATAAATAACAAAAGTACCCAAATTTTAAAATATAACTTTCCAGACTTAATAAAGCCCTAAAAACGAAAAATAAAAATTAAAAAAGGTAATTTTTCAGAATTATTATAGTAAAAATCTGCACCTATTTATTTCACAAAATAATTCTGAAAAATTATCATATATTTTCAAAAAATTACGAAATTAAATAGAAATATATTAGGATACTAAATAAACCTTAAAATGAAATAAAATATGGAAAAACACAAAACAGACTATTTTTAGTCCAATTTCTAACAAACCGTTAAATAAATGGCAAAGTAGAATAGAAAATAAATATGAAAATTTTAATCACACTAAAAACCAAAATATAACTAATCTAAAATCACTAAGACATCCTAAAAGACTATTCTCTTGTGGAGGGGGGTTCAATGAAATTTATATTAAAGCTTATAAATTTAAGAATTAAAATAAACAAACTAAAGAAATTAACTAAAAAGCAACAAATAATTATCAAAGATATCAAATTCATGAAAAATAGTTAGCATAATCTATATCTACCATGCAAATTAATATTTATCATCAACACACAAATCGATTTATCCACGAGTTAGACTATAGAAGACACCCACCAGGGGATCTTCCTCGTTTTTCCTTATATTATAGTTTATTTTGGTCAAGCCCTAATATAAACCTAACACCAGCGCAAGAATTTAATCAAATTAGAGCATTGCGTATTAGAAAAACACCATCTAATGGCTTGTAACTAATTTACTAACAAATTGATTTAACAAATATCTATAATAATTATCTAATTAAAAGAGATGGGTTTGAGCCATCCATGATTAATTAGGATGATACTTATGCCTAAAAGACTATAATTTTTGCGTATTAAAGCCTTTTAAACTATCATATGAATTTATATTAAACTATTTAGCATGCATTCTAATTAATCTAACGTGAATATCATAAACAATAAATACTAATCGTTGTAGAATCATGAATAAAAATCAACTAGACAATAAAGTATAAAACTTGTTTCAAAATAATTAGTTTAGTATGGTTTCAAATAGATTGTATTAAGTACAAGAAAAATACTCACACATATTGTAAATAAAATCACAATAATTAACCAAAGATTTCATGTTTAACAATAAACTAAACACAAAATAAAATAAAATAAAAATGAAAAAAATAGCATAGAATGACTTGGACGTGAAGATGATGGTGATATGTGGCAATGAAGGTGATAACCGATGATGGTGATGATCGATGGTGGGGATGATTGATGGAGAAGATGGAGTATGATGTATTTGGTTTGTTAATAAGTGAGATGCGGAGGTGATGGCGTGATAAGAAAATTGTAGAGAGGGGGTGGGTGGCGTGAGATTGGTGAGGCTAGGCGTGGTAAGATTGAGAGAGTGGTGTGAGTTATATTGAGGGTTTGGCGTGTGGTTTGAGGGGGGTGGCGTGAGTTGACGTGAGGGATTTTAGAGGAGAGGAGGTAGGGTTCTTTTTATAGTATTGTGCTATTAGGGTTTTCTTTTTTGGACTTCTTCTCTTCTAAGTTTTCTAATTTCTCTTCAATGAGGAGTAATAATTTTGCCCAAAATAAATTATTATGGAAATAATATTTTTTCATAAATCATTATTTTTGGACCGACTTGGTAACCTAGCATGTAAAATCCAAATTTCGACGTATTCTCTTCTCCTCTTTATTTTATTAACGCTTAACCTGAAAAATATGTAAAATAAAGTAAATTAGACGAAATAATATATATAATATAATCAAAATAATTATTAAAATAATGCATGATTTATGACTTAAAAAATTACCCCATACTTAAACTTTGGACGTCCTTAGGCAAAGAAATCTGGGACTCGACCTAAAAACTGACCCTTTTTCTTTCTTATAAAGTCATGCATAAATATAAAATTTACACTAGGCATTGGCTTGCTTTAAAAACAATTCCATTCAAAATGAATTAGTTTTTCTTCCAACAAGTGGATAACTACTAAACATCTGACTACCATCAAAGTGTTTCTTCATAAGCCTCACAACATTTCTTTAATGAAGTAACAAGAGCATTAATCATCCACCTCTTTTAAGCATGCAAACACTGATCAAGAGGTCTAAAAGGTTTATGATAGAAAAATTGAAGTACGGTATGGCTATAGAGACAATTGAATTAAAAAGAATAACTAATTAAAATTGATTCTAAACTTGACTTGTAATTTTTTTCCTCTTTTCTTTTTTCAAACTCCAATTGCACACATATTCGAAGCTTATATAAGGTCTTAGAAATTAAGCACTCCCTATCTCACACTCTCCCGAATAAAGGTGCTGGAGTTAATAACTTATTCTCATCACTATTTTATTTATTTATTCATTGACTGTTAGTGGGGTTCGAGTCATCGATCGGCCCCAAAAGGGACATGACTCTCCCAATCATAGGTTACTCTATACATAAGGCTTAACTTGAGACCTAAACTTAAGGGGAAAAGGTGCTGAGCCACCTATTTCTACCCATGTTGGTAATCTAACTTTTTTCTTTTCTTTTCTTTTCCTTTTTTTTATAGGACAAGAAAGGTCATAATTCTAATGAGTTATTCTACTAATTCAATAGTCTAGGAAATAGGTTAGGTCATTTTATTACCTTTGAAGCGGCTATATAATATGATCAAATAAGATGGATAATCATGACAGTTACTCATTAAAGAGATATATAAGGATTAACTCAAACTTCTCTGAATGACAGCTAGCATGCTCAGAAGTCTTCACTCATAGAAGAATAAACTACAAATAGCTACGAAACTAAAAATTTTTAAGCAAGCACGCCTAGCATAAACTCATATTCATGCATTATTTATAAGAAAATCACAATTTTTTTTACTTATTTTTTGTTTTTTTTCAAGAATAAATACTGTAGGAACTGAATGTAGGATGCACCCCCCACACTTAATTCATGCATTGTCCCTAATGCATGCAAAAAGATAAAAATAATGAAGAAAAAAGTAGAATTAAATGCATACTTCCCCAAAAAACCGTTGGGTTGCCTTCTAACCAGCGTTTTTGTTTATTGTTGTTGGCTCGACGCGACTGAGCTCATGGATCCTCTAGTCGGATCTCCTCTACTAAGCATACCTGATTTCCTTCATAGAAGTGTTTCAGCCTGTGACCATTTACCTTGAAATTTTATTATTAGCAAATGATTTAATCTCAACAGCATCTTGTGGATAAGTTTTTACTACCATAAAAGGTCCTAGCCATCTAGAGTTTAACTTACCAGGAAAGAGTCTCAATTTTGCATTAAATAACAACACTTTTTCACCCCACCTGAAATTCTTTTCTACTAAGATCAACATCATAAAAAGCTTTGGCTTTACCTTTGTAGATCACTAAATTACCATATGCTTCTAAACGAATCTCTTCTAATTCCCACAATTGCACCTTACACTCCTTCCCTGCTAGGTCATAGTCTAGACTGCACTGCTTTATAGCCTAATATCATTTATGCTTTAGTTCTACCGGGAGATGACATGCGTTACCAAAAACTAACCTATAAGGTGACATACCAACAGGTGTCTTACATGCAGTCCTATAGGCCCAGAGAGCTTCATTTAACCTAAGACTCCAAGCTTTCTTATCTGGTCTAATACTTTTTTCTAATATGCCCTTAATCTCTTCATTGGAGATTTCAGCTTGGCCATTGGTTTGGGGATGATATCCAGTAGACACCTTATGAGTTAGATGATATTTGGCTAGCAAGGCACCTAAGGCTTTATTACAAAAATGTGTTCCCCTATCACTGATGGTTGCTTTAGAAAATCCACATCTATGCAGAATGAGAGATTTAACATGTTTCACCACAGTTTTGGCATCATCAGCTCTAGTAGCCACAGGTTCAATCCACTTAGACACATAGTCAACAAGCACAAGAATGTAAGTAAACCAAAAGAAGGGGGAAAAGGTTCCATAAAATCAACACCGCATATATAAAAAATCTTACAAGATACACATTATGCAGAGGCATTTGATTCCTTCTAGATAAATTTTCTGCCTTCTGGCATGCTTTACATCTTTTGCAAAATTCATAGGCATCCCTAAAAATAGTAGGCCAATAAAATCCATATTCAAGAACTTTATGTGCCATTTTTTTGGGTCCAAAATGTCACCCACTTTTAGAAGAGTGATAGAAAGTTAAAATTGAATGGAATTCACTATCATCTATATAATGCTTTATAATCTGATCTCCGCAAGATTTCCATAAATATGGTTCATCCCAAATATGACATTTAGATTGAGCTCTTATCTTCTCCTTTTGGGCTTTTAGACAAGTCTATAGGGAAGGTTTTGGTTACTATATAATTAACCATATTAGCATACCAAGGTAGGCTATCAGTGATAGCATATAAAGTCTCATCAGGGAAACAATCACTCAATGGATTCCCACTCTCCCCATTGTCTAGCCTGCTTAGATGGTCAGCTACTAAATTTTCAGCTCCTAGTTTATCTTTAATATCCAATTGGAATTCTTACAATAGTAGGACCCATCTAATCAATCTAGGTTTTGAGTCATTCTTACTTAACATATCTTAATAGCAGAATGATTAGTATAAACAGTAACTTTAACACCCAACAAATAAGGATGAAACTTTTCTGGAGCAAAAACGATGGCATACATTTCTTTTCTGTAGTAGTGTAGTTACACTGTGCTGGGTTAAGAGTTCTTAAAGCATAATAAATCACATAAGGAACTTTCCCTACTCTTTGACCTAAGACTACCCCTGCTGCCTCATCACTAGCATCACACATCAGTTCAAATGGTAGGGCTCAGTTAGGGGGTTGCACTATAGGAGTTATGCTCAATTTCAACTTCAATTGATCAAAAGCTCTCCCATAGTCCTCATTAAAGTCAAATAAAGCATCTTTTACGAGTAAAGCACATAAAGGAGAGGCAATCTTAGAAAAATCCTTGATGAATCTCCTATAAAACCCAACATAACCTAGAAATGACTTCACCTCCTTGACACACTATGGATAGGCAAAGATTAAATGATTTCTACTTTAGCCTTGTCAACCTCTAAGCCCTTGGATGACACTACATGACCTAAAACTACTCCATGTTCCACCATGAAATGACACTTTTCAAAGTTAAGCACTAAATTGGTCTCAGTATAATCCTTAAGCACTAGAGTAAGATGATGCAAGCACTTATCAAATGAATCACCATGTACAGTAAAATCATCCATGAAAACTTCCATATTTTTGGTGATAAAATCAGAAAAGATACTCATCATATATCTTTGAAGTGTAGCAGGTGCATTACATAGACCAAAAGGCATCCTTCTAAAAGCATAGGTGCCAAAAGGACATGTAAAATTGGTCTTTTCTTGATCCTTAAGATCTATAGGGACCTGAATATAGCCTGAATAACCATCTAGAAAATAATAGTGTGATCTCCCAGCTAATTTCTTTAAGATCTGCTCCATAAAGGGCAATGAAAAATGGTTCTTCTTTGTGGCCTTGCTAAGCTTTCCATAGTCAATGCACACTCTCCAACCACTCTAGACTCCAGTAGGTATTAACCCACCTTCCTTGTTCTACACTACTGTTGTTCCCCCCTTTTTAGTAACCACATGGACAGGACTAACCGACTTAGAATCAGCGATGGGGTACATCACTTAAGCATCTAACCACTTAAGAATTTCTTTTTGAACTACTTCTATCATAGGTGGATTTAGTCTTCGCTGTGGGTCTTTCTTAGACTTAGCATCTAATTCTAATGTGATTTTATGTGAACATAATGTGCGGCAAAGTCCTTTAAGGTCTGCTAAAGTCCACCCTAATGCTTCACTATGTTCTCTAAGCACCCTAATAAGTTTATCCTCTTGTTCAGATGTAAGTGCATTAGAGATTATAACAGGTAAGGTATCATCATCCCCTAAATAAGCATACTTAAGATTTTCAGGTAATGATTTTAGTTCTAGCTTAGGGGGTGAAATGCGAGAGTAGTATCTTTATGTGACTTTTAGGCAATTTCAGCTTCCTAGGTCTGTCAACTACATGCAATTGCAACAAAGACTCTATACTGCCACTAACTCATCGTTAATGTGGTAGGGCACATTATGAAACACAAACTAATCCAACCCTTGAGTAAGTACAGTTAATAATTCATCCTCATGAGATAGTTCATAAACATCTTAGGATAATTCATCAATCACATCAAGTGCACACAGATAGTTCACATCAGTAGGAAATCTTATAGTATTAAAAATATTAAACTTAATGATTTCGCCATTAAATTCCATGGTCAGTGTTCCTACACGCACATCTATTTTTGTCCTTGATGTTTTAAGAAATGGTCTATTAAGCAACATGGGAACATCATGGCATGCATCACCCATGTCCAATACATAAAAGTCAGTAGGAAAAACAAGCTCATTGACTTGGACTAAGACAACTTCTGAAACTCCATCTGGGTATGCATTACTCCTATCAGCTAACTGAATGATTAAATCAGTTTTCTTTAACTCTCCTAAGTGTGGTTTGTCGTAAATGGACCTAGGCATCACATTAATGGAAGCTCCTAAATCAAGCATAGCTCTATCAAAGAGAGGTTTCCAATTTTACAAGGAACAGAAAATACACCTGGGTCCTTACATTTAGGGGAAGCTTCTTTTGGAAAACAGTAGACATATTGCTCCTCACACTTACCTTTTTATTCCCTTTCAGTTTACGTTTTGCAGTACAAAGCTCTTTAAGGAACTTCGCATAATGAGGCACTTGCTTTATGACATCTATGAGAGGAATGTTGATCACTACCTTCCTAAATGTTTCTAAGAATTCTTAGTTTGCCTCATCTACCTTAGGGGTTTTCCCTGTCAGTCCACTATAAAAAGGTGGCAATGGCTTGTAAGGTTCCTTCTTATCCTCACCTACTTCCTTAACATTAGAGGTGGTGTCTTGGTCTTAGTTAGGTTTAGATTTGTTGACCTCTATTTCATGCTCTACCTCTATATTCTTCCTAGGTTCCTTCAACTCTTTTCCACTCCTAAGTGTCATGGCATTCACGTTTTCCTTCGAGTTTTGGAATGGTTGAGATGACAATCTATATTGTATTTGGGCCTGGAGATTGCTAACTATAGTATCAGTGGTAGTCTGTCTCTTCTGGACCTATTTAAGAGTCATCTCTATGTTCTGAAACCTAGTGTCAACCTCCTTTTTCTAATCATCCATCTTTTTTATGACTTGCTCTAAAAGAAAATTTCTTCTATCCTGAGCAGATGGTTGACGTGAAGGTTAGTCAAACTTTGGGGAGTTGTTCTAGGTTCATATCTAAGGTTAGGATGGTCTCTCCATCCTTCATTATAAGTGTTGGAGTATGGGTCATACTTCCCTTGGCCTTGGTTAGAAAACATAGCATTCACATCAGCTCCTTGAAGTGCAGGGCATGCATCAGTAGCCTGTCCCTCTAAAAACCAAATACCACACACCATTGTTTTCTAAACTGCTCCAGTGATGAGTTTGTTCAGCATAGCAGTGACTTGAGACAACTGGGTCTCTACAGATGGACCTAAGCTAAGCTCTTTAGGGTTTCTTGGTTCCAAATTGTTGAGTGTTTTGTGCCATGATATTAAATAATTTCCTAGCCTAAGCTGGAGTCTTATTAACCAAAGTCCCCCACTAGTAGCATCCACCATATTTCTATCTATAGCAATAAACCTTTATAGAAATATTGAATCAACAATTGTTTAGAAATTTGATGTTGGGAACAACAAGTACATAATTTATTAAGACGTTCCCAATACTCATGGAAAGTTTTTCCATTTATTTGTTTAATTCCACATATTTCTTCTCTAATGGATCCAATTCTATATGCGGGAATTTGTTTTTTTCTAAAAATACTTTATGAACTTGGGTCCATGTAGTGAATGTTGCAGGGGGTAAATAATATAACCAGTCTTTGCCCTTATCCTTAAGTGAAAAGAAAGACTCTCAATCTAATTTGATCCAGTGTAATACCCTCATGTTGCATGGTCGAACATGTAATAATGAACTCATTAATATGGCCATATGAGTCATCACCAGGCAATCTATGAAACTAAGGCAGTAAGTTTAAAAATTTAGAGTTCAATTTTAGTGATCGGTCTAATACAGGATAAGTAATAGACAAAGGTTGAGTTTCCAAATTAGGTACAGCAAGTTCACGTAAAGTAGCTATCTCAACTTTAAAAACTTCACAACTTACCGATTCAGAACTTACAGATTAAGAATCACTTATTTTAGTTTCAAGCACCTCAAACGTATGCTCCTTTTTCTTTTCGATCATGCGAGCACTCCTTAATCTCATAAACTAAAATAACCTACAAAAATAAAATACTAGCGTTAAAACAAAACAATAAAAGTAGTATAATTAAATAGAAGCAAACTAACTATTTTATTTTCTTTTCCTCGCAACGGCGTCAAAATTTGTAAGCTTATCGTAGAGTTATAAATTAAACCACTACTTTGATTTATAAATAACATTTGTAGCATAGAAAAGTAGGGATCGATCCCACGAGGAAAGATTATGATAATAAGCTAGTTTAAATCTAATTAAATTTACTATTCTAATTTATTTTACTTCTTTTTATATTACTAAAACAAATCAAATTAAACAAGTAAAAATTCTAGAAAAATTAATTAATATTGCCCCTAAATATTCTAAATTTAATGAAAATAAAAACAATAAATAGTATCCTGAACATTCTAGAAAAATAAAACAGAAATAATCACACAATATTAGACTGAATATTAAAACAAAAAATAATATGCAGAAAATTAATATTAAAAATCACATAAAGTAATCTAAATTAATATTTGAAAGTTTATAACTTTATATCCCCAAAATTATATGTAACTAAATTCAGAAAAAGTAAAATAGAAAATTAAGCATAGAAAATTAGAACAGAAAATAAAATATGAAATTAGAGAAATAATCAACTGCACTAATATAAATATGAAAATAAATAACAAAAGTACCCAGATTTTAAAATATAACTTTCTAGACTTAATAAAATCCTAAAAATGAAAAATAAAAATTAAAAACGTAATTTTTTAGAATTATTAAAGTAAATATTTGCACGTATTCAATTCACAAAATAATTTTGAAAAATTATCAAATAATTTTTAGAAATTATGAAATTAAATAGAAACATATTAGGATACTAAATAAACCCTAAAATGAAATAAAATGCAAAAAAACACAAAAGGGACTATTTTTAGCCTAATTTCTAATAAATCGGTAAATAAATGATAAAGTAGAATAGAAAATAAATATAAAATTTTAATCACACTAAAAACCCAAAATGTAACTAATCTAAAATCACTAAGACACTCTTAAATGACTATTCTTTTGGGGGTTAAATGAAATTTATATTAAAACTTATAAATTTAAGAATTACAATTGACAAACTAAAGAAATTAACTAAAAAGTAACAAATAATTATCAAAGATACCAAATTTATGAAAAATACTTAGCATAATCTATATGCACCATGCAAACTAATATTTATCATCAATAAACAAATCAATTTATCCATGAGTTAGACTATAGAAGACACCCACCAGCAGATCTTTCCTATTTTTCCTTATATTATAGTTGATTTTGGTCAAGCGTTAATATAAACCCTACTAGTTTTGATAATCCTAACACTAGTGGAAGAATTTAATCAAACTAGAGCATTACGTATTAAAAAAATATCATCTAACGCTTTGTAATTAATTTATCAACAAATTGATTTAATAAATATCTATAATAATTATCTAATTAAAAGAGGTAGGTTTGAGCCACCCATGATTAATTATGGTGATATTTATGGCTAAAAGACTTAACTTTTACATATTAAAGCCTTTTAAACTATTATATGAATTTGTATTAAGCTAATTAGCATGCATTCTAATTAATCTAACGCAAATATCATAAACAATAAATACTAATCATTACAGAATCATGAATAAAAATCAACTAGACAATAAAGAATAAAACTTATTTCAAATAATTAATTTAGCATGGTTTCAATTAGATTATACTAAGTATAAGGAAATTACTCGCACATATTATAAATAAAATCACAATAATTAACCAAAGATTTCAATGTTTAACAATAAACTAAACACAAATAAAATAAAATGAAATAAAAATGAAAAAAATAGCATAGAACTACCTGGACGTGAAGATGATGGTGATATATGGCAATGAGGGTGATGATCGATGATGGTGATGATCGATGGTGGGGATGATTGATGGAGAAGATGGAGTATGATGTATTTGGTTTGCTGATAAGTGAGAGGCGGAAGTGATGGCATGAGAAGAAGATTGTGGAGAGGGGGTGAGTGGCGTGAGATTGGGGAGGCTAGGCTTAGTAAGATTGAGGAAGGTTGGTGTGAGTTATATTGAGGGTTTAGCGTATGGTTTGAGGGGGGTGGCGTGAGTTGACGTAAGAGATTTTAGAAGAGAAGAGGTAGGGTTTTTTTATAGTATTGTACTTTTAGGATTTTCCTTTTTGGACTCCTTCTCTTTTAAGTATTCTAATTTCTCTTCAATGAGGAGTAATAATTTTATAACCCTAGCCCAAATAAATCATTATGGAAATAATATTTTTCATAAATCATTATTTTTGGACCGACTTGATAACTTAGCATGTAAAATCTGCACTTCGACGTCTTCTCTTCTCCTTTTTATTTTATTAATGCTTAACCTAAAAAATATATAAAATAAAGTAAATTAGACGAAATAATATATATAATATAATCAAAATAATTATTAAAACAATGCTTGATTTATGACTTAACACCTAGCAAAGACCACGCTGACAAGCCTTTAAGTAAGAAGGCATAGAGGAAGAAATTTCCATAGTAATCGGGAATGGGTGACGAGCCTGCGTAGAAAAGTGCAGCGAAAGGTGAGGAGAACAAGAAGAGCAGTGAGCAGATCACTGCCAAAAATGCTCCAAGTAAGGATGAAGGGCGTTAAAAATCTCCTAAGAAGCCCGAAGATGAAGAGAAACATTTTCAAAAAGGCCCTACCAAACTATGGAAAAGAAAAAGGGGGAGAAGGCAAAACAAACAAAAGACCAGAAGCAGAAGGGAAACCCATTGAATGATGGGCAATTGCAGAGGATGCAGCGGATATTGAAGGTTGTAGTATAGAGAGGCCACGTATCTGACGTAGAACTTTCCAACAGCTCGGATTCAAGAGAAAATGATTTGACTTATGAATACAAAGAGGTCGATCATGACAACGACTAGATAGAGGCGAAAGAAGAGGTTGTCATTCATGAAACTGTAAAAGATGCTCGAAAGAGGAACAAGCCTTCATTATAATCCAAGGGCGATAGTGCTGCTTTGGTGGTGGTGAAACCAACCAGCTTAGGGAAGGACCTTCAAATTGTACAGGAGAAGTGGACTTTAAAATTTGAGGAGGGCACCAGTGAAAAGATAACGTACCAGAAGACATTCATTATGAGAATGACTACGCGTTCATTCTCATCTGTGATGGCACAGTTCAATGAAGCTCAGACTGAGGCGGTCAGATTAATGAGATTTGCTTCCTTCTTGAAAGTTGATCTGAAGCAATTCGTAGGGAAGTTTTCCAAATGGCTGGTAGAGAGCTTTGATCCATATGCTGTCTGCTTTAAGCTTCCAGATGGGCAAAAGTTTCTGGTGACAGCATTCGATTTGTATGTGACCCTCGGTGTACCTATCGCGGGAAGGGAAATCATCGAAATCACCAAGTCTTTGACAGATGAAGAATATCACGAGGTGCACGCTGTGTGGTTCTAGGAATGGAAAATCGAGCATAATTCCCTAGAACTCACTCAAATGTTGGAGTTCATTCTGGCTAAAAAAGACGGGGGCAAGGGCTTCGAGAGGAACTTCATCATATACTTAGTGAACTGCTTTTTCAGCGGACCAAAGAATCGCTATTACAGCAAGTCCATTCTAAAATATGTCAAGGATGTCAACCAAATTGCATCCCTATACTGGTGTCGGTTTGTACTCGGTAAGCTGATCACCAGTGTTAAGCATTACAAGGAGAGAAGGCTGTAAAAGGGGTGCATTTTGGCAATCCGCTCTTCTTCTTGATGCTCAGTTCTTCTATTCAACAATGTATCCTGTGGTAAAATTTATGATCGATACAAGCAAACACAGTGATCATTAAAAAACGAATGCCTTAGTAATTAACAGTTAAATTACTAGGGATCAATAACTTGTGCTTTAGTGATCAATAAGTTATGCTTCAATGATCAACTATTGATATTTGTGTAAGTAACCTAATTCCTTGTACTAGGTATTTTTTGATGTTTCTGTATTTGCAGATACTGTACTTAGATAGAGTTGTCTTCATTAATAGAACAGTGAAGAGAGAATTCCCTACAATGTCCACATGGAATAATGAGGACATCAAGAAAAGGATAGAAGAAGAGGACCGGGGCCATGGTTTTGAGGGAGGCGCCATTGAACCTTGTCTCAATGTCCCATGCCCAACAATGACTGAGCAGCATCCTGCTGAAGACATTAGGTGCTTTGAAATTCAGGTAGTAAGTGAAACATACTTATCTTTGTTACAAATTCTTTGAGAGACCCTCGTTGGTGATCAATACAGATTCCATTAGTGATCTCTTTACCTCTCATTTTAGAATGGAGTCCTTCTATACATTGTGATCAATAGAAGTAATATTGGTGATCAAAAGCTGCTTAATTAGTAATCAGTAGAAACAAGATTAGCAATAACTTCAGTCTATCTTTCCCTTTTCCCCCAATTGCTTTTGTGATCAGCACGTATTTGATTGGTGATCATTACTCATAAAATTAGTGATCAACATGCATAAGTTAAACTGGATAGTTAAATTATTGTGTAGTGTCCGAATGCTGACACTTCTGAGTTTCTTTATTTAAATTAGTGATCATTTGGATTAGTGTTCGTTCTTAACCCTAACATTTACAATGCACTCTTTCTCTGCAAGGTCATTAATAGGTATGTTTTCATTAATCATTAGAAGTATATTGGTTATATTGGTGATCACCAACTGTGTAATTAGTGATAAGTACAAATAGGATTCATAATGACTTTATTCAATCTTTTACTGCCCCTCAACTCCCTTTGCTCATGCATGGAGATCTCATTGGTGGTGATGTTCCACTTGTGTGATTAGCTTTCTTGCGATTAGTGATCATTATTGATGCATTAGTGATTATTACTAATACATTAGTGATCAACATGTATAAGTTAGACTGGGTAGTTAAGTTATTCTTCAGTTTCTAAATGCTTACAATTCAGAGTTTGTTTAGTAATTGAACAATAATGTTGTGATTGGTTATCAAATGGGCATAGTGCTAGTGATAAAGTAAATAAATCTTTTGTTCTTTTCTGCACAATGCTTAAAGTCTAATATGGCAAGATATTTATTTTTCAAAAAATATAGAAAGCCATGGTGGAGAAGGCTGTTGGTAAAGAAACATTTGAGGAAGTGTTTGATTTCTCACACACCAGAGGCTTAAATTGAAGCTGCTGAAGACACAAAGAAGATAGAATTTCAAGTAAGAAATAGCCCCCTTTATGCCCATTCCTTAGGGTTTTGTCCTTGTTTGAGAATGGCGATCAGTAGTGTATGTTGATCAATACTTGTGTGATCAGTGATTCAATATAGATAGAGATTAGTGATGAGCCCTAACTTAACTTGAATTTATGTCTTTGTGTGGATTATGTACTGACTGATCAGTAATCATTATTTTAGTGGTCATTATCAATAATATTAGTGGTCACTGAAATTAGTGTTTACTTATTTTATTTTTTGGTTGACATTTATTGCTTTTGTGTATAGTAATTATTGCAGATGGTATTACTGATAATTGACATAAGATTGGTGATGAGATTACTTATTATTCGAACACTGCTTGTATTTTGATTACTCATTGGTTGGTGATCAGTAGAGATGTTATCTGTGATCAGTTAGCATAAGATTGGTGATCATATTACTTAGTGTTTAATTTTTTGTCAACATTGCTTCTATTTCAGTTATTCTTTGGTTGGTGATCATTAGAGATGTTATTTATGATCCGGTTGCATATGATTGGTGATCATGTTATTTACTGTTTACTTTTTATCATGACCGCTTCTATTTTAATTCTTTTTTGAGTTGTAATCAATGCTCAGTGACAAAAACTTATGCTTTTAGGGATAAGTTTTCTCTTTTTTACTATTCAATGATTGTTCAGTGAGTGATCAATAAACATGTTATAACTGATCAGCTAACATACATATTTATTTTTTTGAAAATTTAGAGAGATGTTGAAAAAACCATTTCTGCCACGAAACAATTGGCGTTGACTTATAGAAGCTTCACAACCATCATGGATTGTATGCGCAATAAGTATAGTGAGAGTGAATATCTTCAGAAGATACAAGACGAAGCGAGAGTAATGTTCATCTCATTCTGCGATGCTCCTACCACAGACAAAGAATCACGGAGAGAGCATAGTATGGAAAGGCCACTTGCCATTAGCGAACGTCAGGATCTTAACACTAATGTCATGAAGGAGGTTGTTGCAGAGCTTCAGAGTGCTCAGGTGGAGTTTCAAAAGCTTCAACTAGAGCACAAAGCAAACAATGACAATGGTGCTTCTTTATTCAGCCCCACACTTCCACTTCACAAACCAGATAGTGAAGCTAAAATTCCGGGAAGCACATTGGTTGCAGATGCCAGCATTATTGTTGAAAAGGAAGATCACCGTAAGGATGTGGTGCTGGATTAGCCAAATAACATTATGAAGAAGAATGATAGCATCCCTTCACACAGTCTAGGGTTGGGACTGAGTCAACCGAGCAGCTAAAGTCAAGTACCTTATACCACCTCTTTGCCTGATCCAAACCCTGCTGGGGAAAAGGATGATGGTAATGAAGATGATGATGACAGTGCCATTGAGATTCTCGTTAAGGGACACTTCTCAACTAAACCGTGAGCTGAGTATAAAGAAGTCATATGAGAACAAGTCCAAAGAAGGTGATAAGCCTTCTTCTAAATAGGGTGAGGTTACCAAGCACACTATCAAGATTAAAAAATCAACTCTACAACAGACCATTGGCTCAAAAGTACAATCTCCTCACAATGCCAAAGAGCCAGCACAGCAGAGCAAACAAGCATTGTCATTAGAGGCTCAAGGTAAGCAACCCCAGAGCGAGAAAACTAACAGTGGTGTACCAGCCAGACATGAAGCTGCTAAGCAGACTAAGCCTACTATGCATGGTGAAGGTGGCAAGCAAATAACTAAATATGCTGCTGCAAACCAACCAGGGCAGCAGCAACAGAAGTTGACAGTGAAAGCACAGGAGCTCAAAGATAAACTGGTTGAGAGAAAGCAAAGTTATCCCACAAGTTGAAGCCTGCTATGCAGAGCAGTATCAGTACAAAAATGACAATTGCTTCGACTGCCAAACAGGCAGTCGAGCAGAAGAAATGAAGACCCAGGGCTGACGGTGAGCAGCAAGCAGCTGATTCCAACAAGTCCAAATTAACAAAAGAGGTGATGCCTAGAAAGGATGATGAGAAGCGTCTAGGTGTTGCAAGAACTCCAAAAAAGTTGGAGGAAGTAGGCTCATCAGATGCACTGATGAAGCAACAACCTAAAAATCTACCTCTAGCCTATTGCTCGCCGTATGGCATCCGGCTAACAAAGCTAGACAATAAACTGTCTCAAGATGAGCTGCTCATATCTAAGTATGTTTTTGGTAAAGTTGAAGATGTGGATGACAGGTGATATCTCTGATCAATCTTTTTGTATGATAAGTGGTGCTTTTGGCAAAGCAGTCTATTGCACGGTTAATGATCAAAGCGTATATGATTGGGGATCAGTGGCTTTGTGATTAGTGATTAGTTTGGTTATCACTTGTGTAAATATTTATTTATTTCTCACCCTCATGCCTTACAATTCAGCATTTATGATGAGTGAACAATAGTTATGTGATTGGCAATCAACTGTTATCTTGTTGCTGGTGAATATTTGATTTACTTTGTGTAAATGTTTACTTCTTCAGTGTTTTTATCTGGTTAGTATTGATTAAATGTTATTTGCTTGTGATCAATATGGGCGTAATTGGCGATTGATGGTTATCTGTTTGGTGATCAATAGCTTTCTGATTGGCGATCAATGATTATTTAATTAGTGATGAATAATTTTATGATTGGTGATAAGTAGTTTTATGACTTGTGATCAATTTGGGATCACCAGTGTAAATGATTACTTTTTCTATCATGCACTGTAATTCACTGCTTATATGACAAGTGATACATTTTGGCGAGTGAAGGAGTTGTCTAGTCATTGATCAACAATTGGACATTTGTGATCAGTGTTTTTATGCTGGGTGATCATTACGTATGTGATTTGTGATCAATATGTGATGAGCTATGCAAATCGTACATTTTTTTTATTTCCTAGTAAGTGTGTAACCATTCTTTTTCATTTTGATTTATAATGAACCTTTGTTTGATGGCTGCGGCAATAAGGAGCCCAATAGGGTTTCTATGGCCACTACAAAGCCAAGAGAGGAGGTTGAGATGAATGTCATCAACATATGGTCCAGCATACAAAATGATCGGGAGAGAAAAAGGGATCTTGCCACTCCAAGCAGACTCTTCTTATCATGTGACCAAAGTGTAAGTGCCTCACAATCAGGTTATTGCTCAATAATAACTGCATTAATGATCATAACTAAAACATTGAGTTATTGAAATATCTACTTTAACAAATTTCTCACCAAGAATAGTCTGTCTTCAGCAGTAAATTTCATTGCATAAATATATATTATTTTTTTCTTTGATGTAGTATTTCTTTAGTAAAGAAATGTTGAAAGTCAATTCATTCGAAAAGAGATATGAGGATTTTAAGCTGGTAATGGACAGAGAGCTAGAAAGATGTCCATGGATCAAAATCAAACAAGTTGATTTGGTAAGGATGATGTTCAGTGAATGCCCTTAATACACTTGGCTTCTTAAAAGAAAGGCATTGATTTGTAATGTTCATATCTGCTAATGTTCACATGTGCTTTTTTAAAAATTTTTTAATTCCTTTTCCTTAAAAAAAATCGTAGGTTTTCTTCCCTGTATGTCACCGAAGGCATTTCATTTTGCTTTGCTACAACTTTTGGGATGACAAGCTCGAGATCATCGATAACATGCTCATAAGAACAGCATTCAAGATAGCATATGGAGACTTTCCGGTGAAGTTGGTGGGTTTTAAAAACTATATTGTTTATAACTATGCTGATGTCATTACATTGCAAATCCAATAGTGTGCAATTTTTAGGAAATTTGTGCAGAGCAAGGTACTCAACCTTTACCTGCAGGGTGTACAACATACTAAGCATGATATTCTTAAAAAACTAAAGGCAGTACGCTTGAAGATGCTGTAGAGGTCAAGTACAAATGTCACAGATTATGGCATGTTTTGTATGAGACACATGGAGAGCTACTTTGGGGAAGGAGAGAAATGGCAGTCTGGATTGAATCCAAATGATGTAAGTATCATAGCATAACATTGACTTTGCTGGCAATATAAAAAAACAAGGTTGTTACTAATTCATCATGAACTTTCTTTTGTCCTTAAGATGCAAAGCTCAACGTTTTGAGGGCACGGTACTATCACGACATAGTCACCTATGAGCACAACAAGGCAAGATTCACGGTAACTAAAAGGGTGAAAGATTTCAAGGAATTCGGGACAATTTATCCCAATCTCAAGGAAGCTGCTAGAAAGGATTAGGTTTATCCGTATCCTGTTTCTACATGTTACCAATTATTTTGTAGATGAAAATTATTTTGTAAATGAAAATTGTGTTTTTGCATATTATATAACAAATTGTGTAACATTTTATTCATTTTAGATTTATACAAATTTTCATGGCACTGAATTTAGTAGAGATATAAAGAATGATCACCAAAGATGCCTCTGTTGATCACTGACAACATTGCTATTGATGAGCAACTATAGTTCTCGTTATGGCCAAAAGCAATACTAATAATCACCAAAAAATGACCTATTAATCAGTAAGTAACTGCAAGCAAGAAGATGTTGATCACCCAAAAAACATTCAGTGACCACGAAAGATACTTCTAGTGATCCCAAACACTCATCTTTTGATCATCACTACTAGACTTGTTGATAAAACACTGGGTTATAAAAACATATGCTGCTATCCTAATGAGAGCCAACCCCATACACAGTGAAATAAACATATTAATGAATATGATTCACTAAAATTAGCATATTTATGGTGTGAGCATAAGAACATGTTTTGATCACCAAAGATAATCGTAATGATTACCAACACTGTAATTATTCATCACCAATCGATATCTTCTATCAAAATATATACGATGATGTTTGATCAGAATAAAACACAAATACAATAGAGTAACGCTCTTCCAAGATATCACTCATAATATATTTGACAAAAAAACCAACATATTTTTGTTGAAAACCATAGAATGATATAGTGATCACCAAATGGTTATAATGATCACCAAACATAACTCCAACAATCACCAAAATTGGTACCGTTGATCACCAAATGATATCTTCTTTAAAAACATATACTATCAGGTTTGATTAGAATAAAACACAAATACAACATAAATATGTTTGGTGAAAAACAGACACATTTATGGTGATCACCACAAAAGATCTTACAATCATCAAACACAGCTCTAATGATCACTAAAACGTATACAATCAATATAGTAATGACTCACAACATGTTTCTGTTGAACACTATACATTGATATAGTGATCACCGAACATAGCTCTAATGATCACCTAACACAGCTATAATGGTTACCAAAACTAGATTTGTTGATCACCAATTAATATCATTCATAGAAACATATAGTATGATTCTTTATGATTATAAACTACAAATACAAGTATCCCTGGAAATATTTTTCATGCAATAACAACATATTTATGGTGATCACCATAAAAGATCCTGTGATCACTGAACACAGCTCTATCGCTCACCAAATTAGTTTCTAAGTGAGCACATATATTACGACTTTGCAAACACATTTTCATCATTTCAACTGCTGATCATCAAAAGGAATACTAATGATTAGTAAAAGAAATCCTACTGATCACTAACTAATACCCTTAAATCTGGCATAACTGATATTTTTTTAAAATAAAAGAACCACACAAGCCATACATACCCCTAGAGATAGTGCACTAGCGTCTCCTTTCGGGACAATTTCTACTATTATAGGAAGCAACCTGATTACAGCAGTGGCACATTCGCATGCCCGACTGGTGCTCAACAGCCCTCTTAACCCCCATCTTCATCCTCTTTCGTCTTCCTTTAGTTATGGACGTTGGGGGTAGATGTATCTCAATGTGGTCTGGAATTGCACATCCAAAGCAGGTCTACAGATCACTTGCTGTGTTACTCGCTAGCTCGCCACCTATGTCCTGAAGTTGATGCTCAACTGAAATCATGGAGCTTCATAACAGCTACAGCTTGGTGGGGGTGCATCCAGCCATATCCATACACTTGTAAAACTGAGACCGCGCATCACCTATGAGCTTATTTTGTGCGGCTATTTCTCCACAAGCATCTCCCAAAACAGTATCAAACTCATACATCGGTGTTTTTGCTGCCATTTTTGTCCACCTATTAATGATATATGCTGGCAGAATTTCTCTTCGCAAATTAGATGTGAAAATAAGCAGCATGTGAGTGCATGGAATCCTATCCGAGTCGAGGAAGTGGCATGAGCACTTGCACTCAGAAGTTCACTCATTATGCACCACATAATGAATCCTCATTCTGTTCTTATAATTGTGCTTGATCTCATAGGTACAGTCGTCCTCCACATTAGTGATATCCTGTACATGGCAGTACATCCGATCGATGTACAACTGTCTGTAGAACACATAGAAGTTCGTGTGAGTGTAGATGTTCCTCGCATGCTTCTCAATCTCATATGACGTCTTCAGTTGCAGAAATGATGTTAAAGAAGCATTTTCCGTTTTGCACTCACGATGGCATTATGACTCCACAGTGTGCACAAATCTGACCCAAAATTCCACAGGCTGAGGTTAGGACACGTTAGGGAACCAAGCATAGAATTTTGACTCTTAGAACATTATGTCGTCCTCAAAATACCCTCTAAGAAGTCCTCCTTAAAGTAAACATGCACCCTAAGCTCCCAAATCTCGTATATCTAGCACAACCACTCATTGTCGGTCAAGTTAAATTCCTCTAGCATCTCCCTTCATGACTCCTCAAACTCATCGGCAGAGTTCGATGCCCATACGCACCCCTTGATGTGCTCAATGATATCCTCACAGCCATTCAGCTTGCGGCCCACTTTCTGAAGGAGCTCTCTCATGCAGAATCGATGGATCGATGTCTCAAAAACATCGGCTATTGCCTGTCTGATCGACGGATCTTGGTCTGTGATTATTGTTTTCGGCATGTGGCTGACCAAGGCAATGAGGAAGTTATTGAACAGCCACTAAAGGATTCCACCTTCTCATCCCTCATTAACTTGGCACCAAAAGAAATTAGCTGCCTGTGGTGACTTAACTCAGTGAAGGGCACAAACACCATTGAGTACCAGTTAGCCTTGGGTCGTGTCAAATGATAGGATATCACTGAATACGGCGCAACTTCTTTTGTTCAGAGAGTCTGACCAGAATACATTCTTCAATCAGTTGTCTACATCACCCTGATAGTCAAAAAGGAAGCTTGGGCTGACTTTCTTTTTGTTCTTCAATACATCTATAAACATATGCATATCTGTGTCTTTGATGAGGGCTTTTAGATCTCTATGCTAATTTTACAAGTCCTTTTGCGTACAACCAATGTTTTCATACTCACCAACCTATTCTTTTAAGAGGTGATAAACCTTCGACGGTCTTACATTAGCTCAAGCGAACTTGCATACCATGTTTTAATGCACGGAGTTAACATTTCTATTAGAAGTCAGGAACTGCCTCCTACTGGGTGTGCATATGGGGTGAACATGCCCCTCGTGAAATTTGATTATCTCAAACTTCGTATCGTCGATGGACCTCAAAAGAATATGAGCTTGGTAACCTTCTCTTGTCTCCACCCACTTTCGCCTTAGTTTCCCCCCTTTAGGGCCGTCTCTGGCTTGGGGCATCGCTCCAACTGTAACTATAGCAAATTCTGGCTGCTTGGCAGGTCGACGAAATCCTTCTTTGGAGCACACATACCGCTTCTAATACTTCCCCACCTTATTCTTCCTGGTAGGATAGCTACGGATACTAAAGCCCAGATAAATAGTGTATCCGTTGTAAAATTCGAGGCAGTCTTCGACCCTATCAAACACCATGCCCAACCTTGACACAGGCATCCTATCGTCACAGTTCGGTACCCCTTGCCTCTGCCATCTATCGATGAATTAGTAACTACTGGAGTCGATGACTCGGCATGTCCTAGGTAAACATTAAGAAAGTAAAAGGTTAACATTAAACAACAGAAACTGTCACCAACGAAAACGCATTAATATAAGGAACGCACTAGAGTCTATCTGTGATGATGGAACACTCTGCAGCAACTGCACTTGGTTACTGCCTTCAACAGTAACCATCTGATGACCACTTGTTGCCATATATTACACTACCTATATAAAAAAATGAGTCTCCTTCAACAAGTGTAAATTTTCTGAGCAACAAACATATTATTAGTCATTTATAAGCATAAAATTAGTCATAAAATTTTATAATATTGTTTAATGGTTCAGTCCGTGCTTATAATTCTATGCATGTAAATTCAGTGATCAACTTAAATGTTGTTAGTGGTCAATAAGCATAAAATTAGTGATCGCCTATGTTATTATTCCTAACATCATAAATTTTTCTCCTTGTATATTTAGTGATCAGTAGACAAGCATTTTGTGATTAGTTGGTTCCAGAGTAGTGATTAAAGGACTTAATGTTCACTTTTTTTTGGCACTTTATTAGGATCTAATTCCTTATAATACGGGGATCATCGGAAAACATATCTAGAGATCAATAAATACAAAATTAGTGATCAACTTCATAAAATTGTTTACTGGTTCAGTCAGTGTTTATAATTCTATACATGTAATTTTGGTGATCAACATGCATGTCGTTAGTGATCAATAGGCATAAAATTAGTGATCATAGATGTTATTCCTTCCTAACAGCATCGAATTATCTCCTTGTGTATTTGGTGATCAGTAGACAAGTGTTTTGTGATCAAATGAGTGAGAGCTCATTTTTTTTGACACTTCGTTAGGATCAGTCCCTTACAATATAATGATCACAGAGAAACATATCTAGTGATCAGTAAGTATAAGATCAGTGATTAGTAGGAATAATATTAATGAGCACATATATTACTCACTGATCATTCGCATAAGTCCCTCATTGTCTAATCGGTGATCATTACATATGTGTTTGGTGATCAAATAGAATAAGGTTAGTGATTAAGTCCTCGAGTCATCAGATACTGGTACGACTTCATAAAAACGAGTTCCTTCCAATAGGGTGATCAACAGAAAATAGAATAGTGATCAGATAGTATATGAATGGTGATCAATGCATACGTCATTAGTGATCAAATTTGGAATCAACTATATCTCTGATTCAAGCTGGATACAAACTCAACAGTAAACATTATCAAAGTTTCATAACCTCCTACAGCCGAAAACATAGAACACTCTTAAAATCAAACTAAAAACAACAAATCCACTTAAATTAGAGAAAGAACTAGCAATTTTGTGCAATTTAGGGCATTACAAAGAAAAACAACTAAAACCCAGCGAGAACGAAGTAACTGATCGCAATGCACTCACTAGAATCAATTTTGAAAAGATTTATTTGCTAAACTTAGCATGAACAATGGCTTGTTGTCGCAGCAACTCAAATTCGAAAATTGCACCCACAGACATTTTAACAATCACGAGCATGAGCGCTAGATAGAGATCGAGAGAGAGTGAAGGAGCCTGGCATGAAGGATGCAGCAAGGAAAGAGAAGCTCGAAACAGCACAACGAGGATGACAGAGAAAGAAAGGCGTTGAGCGAGAGGTCACACGAGGTAACATTTGAAAATAAACGGCCAAGATTCATTTACCACACTCATCCCACGGAGAAGCTCATCCTACTAGAGCAGCTCCCTATATATATATATATATA
>JAKOGI010002839.1:2500-82369 GCA_029747015.1 Carnegiea gigantea
AGATGTTATAACTATAGTGGTAAATGTTTCTGGATCTTGGTTTGAATCTTATTTTGTTAGCAAGTGCCAGCATGTATCTCTTAACAGTATATCTTCATCTTCTATGCTGTCTTATTGCCAACACACTACAATTCTTTTTCTTTGTTCCAGATAAGCTACCTTGCGATGTTTGCTTATATATCACTTACCCTAGGCGACACACCCCGATTCTCTTCCTTTTTCATTTCTTCGAAGGTATGATTTATGTTTATGAAGACTTGCCACCTTTCTTATTATCTGATTTGGTATTGACCTTTGTGTCATTGTCTTCCCTTTGCATGGGGTTGGAGGTTCCCAAAAAGCACTCTTGGAACATATGTGATATACTTACAGGGTTGTTCTGATGAGAATACCCCTTAAAATAGAAATGGGAACAAATGTTCAAATGTTGGGCATCTATCCTCTAAGAATTGTAATGGACACCTTCAATTAGGTACATATTAGTGGCATTGTTGAGAATTTCACAATGCTTAAATAAAAAACATTGAAAAGTAAAACTCCTGTGACTACCATTCTCCAAAGTATGTCCCCCTCCCCCCCCCAAAACAAAAAGAAAAAAAGCATGTGGAATCGATGGTCCTTGCCCTTACACATGAATAGGTTGACACCTGTATGTTGCTTGGGTTCATCGTTTTACTTAAGTACCTTACGCGACACCTTTATGTGGGTGTGTCTAATGCAGGTACGGACGGACATTTGACCGTTCATTTTAGATTGAAATCAACACAATCTTCAGAAAATGGACACCTAGACCTGCATTGTGTTAGTCTGCGCTCCAACATAGATATACCAGTGTTCAAGTGATATAGTCTGTTCTGCCTTATGCCCTTGCCCCATCCTTCCCAATAGCAAACAAGCCATCCATGTTGAGCACTGGCTGCTGGAAGTTCTGCCATTACTTGGCAGGCCCTTGATGGCTATTGGACGTGCTGTATAGCTAGTGGTTCAGCCTGAGCAATTAGCAGATTTAGATCTAAGAAGGCATTGTGTGGGATTCAGATTCGAGGGATGGCTTTCATTTTCAGCCTTCTTGATTGGTGTTCCTCCCTCCATAATGATACCTCAGAAAAAGGGGAGGGGTGGATTCTGTCACAGAAATCAGCGAAGTTAGGGCAATCTGTGAGATATTCATGTGAGATGATTATTTGGAGGGTCAAATTTGAGGGGCAATGGAGGCATTTCACGTGGTCTAATATTCTGCATATATAAACCTGCATGGCATTGGGCCAAACGAGTGTTGTCAGCATTTGTCTTTTTAATTTATTGAGTATTCTCCTGTATTTTAGATTTACATAGCCTTTTTTTTCTTTTGCGGTGAAACTACGGCGCTGACAATAGTTGTCTTTGTGCATTGTGATCTCACTCTTGGATTGAGCAAACCCACCCACATGCATTTTTACTTCTCAATGCTGCTTCCAATGGACCCCTAATCTGTTGTTACCAGGGTAATTGTGACATGAAGATGATGGCAAGAATATTCTCTGAGCTTGTAACTTTTTCTGGCCATTGAAGTCTACTTTCTTGCATCTTGAAACTTCCTCTTTTTTTCTTTTCCCTTTTTTAATAGGGAATTCTGATACCAAGCGTGGACCAAACTTAGCAGGACTTTGAAAATTCTAGGATTTGATGTCTTATATGATATAAAAAGATGTCTAGACTTATTGTCTCGTTTGCATGTACATTTCATTTGCTTAGCTAAGTGATTCTGAATGGTGACATTTATGCCAAATAGATTCAGTAAAGCTTTTAATACTGTGTCAAGTCATTTTTTGAGGATCAAGTACTAGAATTTGGAAGATCCACCTTTCTTCTAAATTGTTGCTCTTTCTAGATGGGCAATATTAAGTGAATTCTGGGTGTACATTGTCCGGATACAACTCCTCCTCTTACATATGCATATGTTTATTATTGAGCAGCAGATTGACCTGTTTTTAGGACTTAATTATTGAATATAGCTGGTCGGATTCCAGGTACTGCTTGGATTTTCTGGGGTCATTTTGGTCATGCTCTCTGTGCTTGGATCAGGTGGATTTTTCAGTGCGGTTGGAGTAAAATCTACTCTTATTATAATGGAAGTCATTCCTTTCCTTGTCTTGGCTGTAAGTTCCACTTCTTTTCTCTTGATCTAGTAAACTATTACTTCAATTTGTTGGCTTCTCTATTTATTTCCTCGCCCCCTCTCTTGGTAAAAATTTGGCATATCTTTTTGTCAAATAAGAATAGAACAGTAATTAACCATGTTTCGATCCCGCTGAAACAGTTCTTGGGTAGCTCAAGATACACTCAGAACTTATCCCTGACAAGTAGAGAATCTCAGGCAACTTGTGGAATAGTTATATATGAATCTTGCTCTAGGAGTGAATGCAGTTCCACAAATATCAGTGTCTCTTATTCCTTAAATGTTATGTCATATTGCCCCATGGTGGGAGCTTGGAACCTCCTGAGAGGCGCTGTGGTAATAGTACAGTATAATAGGTTATTGTCATATCCGCTTTGGTATAAATTCCTGTTGCAAGTTTTACCCATTTGTTCTCTGTTTGTAAATTGCTCTCTTAGTGTAATCACTCTGAACGTTGGTCCCTGTGTAAGCAGGTTGGGGTGGATAACATGTGCATACTGGTACATGCCGTTAAGAGACAATCACTGGAATTGCCCTTAGAGGGCCGCATAAGTAATGCTTTGGTAGAAGTTGGACCATCTATTACGCTGGCAAGTCTATCTGAGGTATTAGCATTTGCCGTTGGGACATTCATCCCGATGCCGGCTGTTCGTGTGTTTTCTATGTTTGCAGGTTTCTTCTGCCTCAATGATGCTTTGGACTTCTTTAAATGTTACAAATGTTGTAGTTTCTGTTAGCTAATTCTAGTTGTATGTTTCTTGGCAGCTCTTGCTGTTCTTCTAGACTTCCTTCTACAAGTTACTGCTTTTGTTGCATTGATAGTATTCGACTTTCTGAGGACTGAAGACCATAGAGTTGATTGTTTTCCTTGCATGAAGGTCACTTCAAGGGACTCAAACAACGGTATACGCCTTTGGATTGGAATTCAATTCCTTCTTTTGCTGGTAATTTTAGCTCTAAATCATGTTTCTGTTTTGGATTTAACTGTGATTGAATTTGTCAAAGTACAGGCATTAGTCGTGGAAGACCAGGGCTACTTGCTCGATATATGAAGGTATGTTTATTTGGTCACAGACTGAGGCTTGATAGAAGGATTAATTATCTAACCTCACTGCTGAGACTTTGTGATGCATGTGCTTTTCTTTACAATATCCTTAGACTGAGGTAAGCATGATGTTCGTAGTGAACTAATCTCTGTCTTCATCTATCATTTCACTTTGAGAGATTTGTAATTGTTGTATACTATGCTGAAGTGCGCTGAATGGCTGAATAACTAATTTGTTTGCTCTTCAACATGCTGAAGTGCGCTGAATGGCTGAATAACTGTGCTGTTGATTTTTCGTACCCTTGAACTGGGGAAATGTATGGTCTGGAATATCTAATATTGAATATAAACAATTTTGATACTGACTGGAGTCAGTATGACATTTGAATATCATATCTTCTGTATCAGAATATATCAGTGACATTTGTGGATTTTTTTTTTGGGGGGGGGGGGGGAAGGAACATTTGTTGATGAATGTTGATCAATGCTATTTGTTAATCAAATTTCTTACATGTCGATCATTCTGAATTCTGAGTAGCTTGAATGGATTCTCGATTTTAAAAGTAAGGTGAAACTGGTATTTCTATATTGTTGGAACTTCAATTTGCATATTGATACCCCCATTCCTTGGCTGAAGACATGTTTTAGCTCTGTGTAGACACTAATAGGTTGGATTTCTTTTCTCTTGTCATCAGGAGGTCCATGCACCTGTTTTAAGTCTCTGGGGAGTAAAAGTATTGGTTGTTTCTGCATTTGTTGCTTTTGCGTTGGCTAGCATTGTAAGTCTTTTTTCTTGTTGCTCATTTTCACCATGTGTTTCTAATGCTTGTTTCCCACTTCCTTTCATTATCTGTTTGTGAGTTCAGCATCTCATGTTGGAATCTTTGCAGGCATTATGCACCAGGATTGAACCTGGTTTAGAACAGCAGACTGTTCTTCCCAAAGATTCTTATCTCCAGGTCTAGTTTTTTATTATTTACAAGTGAAACTAGCGAAACTGTGGACTACAAGAGGTTCATCATATATCCGTATATTCGAGCCTCTGATTTCTAACCTTATTTGTATCAGGGATATTTCAAAAATATTTCAGAGTTCCTCAGGATTGGGCCTCCAGTGTATTTTGTAGTGAAAAACTATAATTATAGGTACCATCACTATTTTCTGCTCTATCATCATCTTCTTTTTTCTTGTTTTTTTGGGGGGGGGGGGGGGGGGGGGCCCTGGTTAATTGTTGCGAAATTTAAAAAAAGAAATGATGATAACGCTGGGTTTGAAACAGGTGCTTATAGTCTGTGTTTTGCGACAAGGTTTTCGGATGACTGGAAGTTACTGTTTAGAATCATGCAGAGTTGTTTGGTTATGGGAGGGACTGACGGAGTATTACTTGGAGATTAAATATCAAAACTTCTGAACATAGATAGATCTGCAATTTGATACACTAGTATAAAACCTTTCACAATCCACTTTATGCCAAAAAGCTCCCCTTTTATTTGGCATATTGTTGGTCTTTATTCTATTGCCCACATACTCAAGGAATAGGATGTACATGAAATTTGAGATTTTCATATCAATTTGCTAACTGAAAAATTTTCATTGGAATGGCTGAGGGGCAACATTTACAAGAGAAAGCCTTTCATCATTGGTCCACAAGCCCTAGCATCCAGATAAGTGAAGTTACAAGTTACCTAGATTAAGTGGAAGCAATGAAGGTTCACCCAAAATTCCTCCTGGGAATAAAATCAGAATTATAGAGGTAGGACATCACATAGAGTAATATTTCCTGTAACCTAGCAAAGGTTGAGAATGAGAAGCCAATTGAACTCTTAAACTTTTTATGGAAAATTCTATTCTGTCATAGGAGTTCTCTTTTATGCAACTGGTTCCTCCTAAGAAAACTGATGTATTAGTTCGTTCATTTCAGTTGAACTCCCTCATTATGAACCTATGCTGTCCAGTTGGTTAAGTCTTTTTCTAGGTTATTATTTCATTGATTTTGCCTCTTTTTTTTGGGGGGGGGGGGGGGGAGCAAATTGATTTTACAAATTATAGTGAAGAAGTTACCTCATCGTGTCAAAAATGCAAACAATTGCTGGCGTAGATTGTTGTACTTTTTAATCTTTATTAATGATTATTTTCAATGACTGCTTGTAGTAATTTCATGGCCGTTTCGAAAGGATGACCTCCAGTTTTATTCTTTCATTGGCTGCATGTGCTAATTTGTCACTACCTTTTCAGCTCAGAATCAAGACAAACAAATCAGTTGTGTTCTATCAATCATTGCGATTCGAATTCACTTGTAAATGAGGTATAAATTCTCCCGAGAGAAATTTCTTGTATTTCCTCATTTGCCTTTTCCCTGTTAGTTGTGTGATCACTCTTAGATTTGCTTATTTGTGAATCAGTTCCATTCAGGAAAATTTTGCCACTGATCGTTTACTTGAACTGTCCTCTGACAAGTGAAGTTTGTCCTCTTGCAGATTTCAATAGCATCCCAAAACTCGGAGTCAACTTATATAGCCAAACCAGCAGCTTCCTGGCTTGATGATTTTCTAGTGTGGATATCTCCTGAGGCATTTGGTTGCTGCAGGAAGTTTACAAATGGAAGTTACTGTCCGCCTGATGACCAGGTTTATGATTAATTGTTTATATACGTATCTTATAACTAATTATAATTCTGTGTTGGGTGCCATAGAATAAATGAAATGCTTGCTGGATAATGAGGGAGAAAAACTATTTTAAGAATCTTATGAGTCATAATCTCTCACTGTAAGCTTGTTTGGGAAATGAGTTCTAATTTCTTAGGCAACTGAACATTTGTGCAGCCCCCTTGCTGTCCGGCAGGTCAGGCCACTTGTGGTGTCAGTGAAGTGTGCAAAGATTGTACAACGGTTAACATTCTCTTTCCCTTCTTACAATATTGCATCAGCCTATGGTGGGCATCACTCTCAGATCAGAAGACTTTCTTCATGTTCTGATAATTTCTTATGTTCCCATGAACCCATGTTTTTGTGGTATGCAGTGCTTTCTTCACTCACAATTGATTAATGATCGCCCAACTACTGCACAATTTAGAGATAAGCTTCCGTGGTTCCTCAATGCTCTACCTTCTGCTGATTGTGCCAAGGGAGGGCATGGTGCCTACACACACAGTGTGGACTTGCAAGGTTTGTTAGGGAAGCCTTCTGTTGTTAATAATACTTTCAAAACACAATAGATTAGTTTGCTCTTGAAGCATTGAAATTCTTCCATTGTCCAGAAGAAGAGACTAAAAAGGAGGATATTGTACTGAGAATCTAACTGGGTGACTAACTATAAATATAAAAGTTACACTTGTCTAGGCTACTTTTGACTCCTTAGAGCAGCAGAGACAAGGTCTTTTGGGCAAACGGGTTTCTGTTTCTCCTTCAACTGAGTGTATGGGTGTTTTCACGTCTGCGTTCCTTGAAAGCATTGTGCTATCGTTCAGCAGCGACTACTTGTTGACTACTTGTTTGCACAATCCTCTTCAACTTTTATACATCCATTGCTATATATCTTTAGTAGTGCTTAATATTCCATCAACACTGCAACATATTCATGATTGATGATCATCCAAGCCTTACGAATGAGATCCTATTGTTGTTTATTCTAACTTTCTAACCCTGGTTGATTTTATCTTACTGTCCAGGTTTTGAAACTGGTATAATTCAAGCTTCAGAGTTCCGAACATACCACACCCCTCTGAACAAACAAGTAAGAAAAATATTTGTGCAAAAGTTACTAGTTTGGAGTCAAACACTCGGCTGCTGCCTATCTCATATTATTTACTGCTCGTAACCACCATGCAGATTGACTTTGTAAATGCCTTAAAGGCAGTGCGGGAATTTACTGCAAGGGTTTCTAGGTCTTTGCAGGTAAGCTGCTGCTGAGTTTACAGCTTTTAAATAAATTTAGTTTCATGCTTATTGCGTTATCCGTTATTCTATTTTATGTGTTCTCTTTATACTCAAAACATAGCTGATGCCTGTTGACCAAGTACTTCATAGATCCAGGCATTTGAGTTTCAAATAGCAATATATTTATTCCTTTTTTCTACTTCTTTTTAATTTCTCTCTCTTTTTTGTCTATGCAGATGGAGATATTTCCATATTCAGTATTTTACATGTTTTTTGAACAATACCTAGATATTTGGAGAACAGCATTAGTCAACCTTGCTATTGCTATTGGTTAGTGTTACTATGCTTTTCTTTTAAATGTTGTTTTCCTTTTTTGGGTGCTGCTTCTTAAATGTTTGTCAATTCGCTTCTGAATATTTTTTTAAGAAAAGTACTTTTAAACATTTCCTGTGATTTTTTCATAGAACCTTTCAGTAAAACACATGAGGCCTGTAATTTTTTGCACAAATGTCTCTATAGACATAGTGGGTGCGATTCTGTCAAGCATATTAATGTTTTTATCTATGCTTTGGTGTATTGGATTATGTTATGGACACATAGGCGTTGTTCAATAGCCATGTTTTAAGTGGTGTTTATGTTTTGACGATGTCCAAACAGTAATCAGCCAAATGATCATCAAACTAGAGTTTGGATTGGTGTTTAAATAACAATTAGCATTCCAAGTACTATCTCTGAAAAAATTAACAAAACTATTTTTTGCCATTTCAAAAGTAGCGTTTCATATTGTTTGGTTCAACCTGCCTTTCATTAATTTTATATTCAGCAAATTATCCATATCTCTTTTATTTTAGGCATTTAATGTAACAACTAAGTTTACCAAACATGTTTTCTCGATCACTTGGCTAAATAATTGTTCGCTAAACTGCGACTATATGCTAATTAAATAGCTGTCAAGTACTTAAGTAACTATCCACTACATACATAGCTAATTTTGCTGGACATGGTTGTCAGCATTGCAATCTGCTACTCTTCCTACTTTTATAAACAATGAAAAGGCCAAAAAATTCTTCTTTCTGTTTTCCAAGGTTAATAAGACTGAAATAAGCTCGTTAAGTATCACATCAGGGTATAACGAGAGGAACCCAATTGTCGGCTAAACTTACGTTTGATTATAATCAATGCGATCGACCTATCTAGGGGTGCCTGTTTTTCTTGGGCCTCTGTATTCTTTGACTTATCTATCTCAGGACTCTCTCATTTTAGTTTTTGCCGGAACAGCTTTGTACATCTATGAATAACGATGCCCCCAATATAAAGAGATGATGTTCTCAGCTACTTGGATAGCAAAAGAATTGGCTAGTGTAGCAAGCTCCCAGTTATGTAGGTAGCAAATAAATTGGCCAAGGTAGCAATCCATATCACGAAACGTTGTTGGAGGAACACTATTTGTCTCTGTCATCAATGTACACAGTCATGGTTTTTCTGAGTTACTCTTCCTTTGTCTATGTGAACTTGGCTGGTGTGTGTGTTTTGGGGGGGGGGGGGTCATGCATGTGTGGGATCAGAGTAATGTTATTAAAAGTCCCTTTTCAGGGAAGGAGCTATGTTACATTGTTTCTGTTGATATATATTTGTCGTGTAAAGTTGACATGTTTCTGGGTTTGTGTCCTTTTACAGGGGCTGTTTTTATTGTATGCGTGGTTATTACGTGGAGGTTTGTATTGCTTCCGAGGCCAATTAACTCATTAATATCAAGTATTGACGATGATGCTGGTTATTAGGCATCCTGCTTAACTGTATTTTTCAGTTATTAATGAGTTGTTGCTGATGTATGTTTTCTTTTCTCTGTTGCCCTTATTCTTAATGATGTCAGCATATGGAGTTCATTATTAATCCTACTTGTTATAACGATGATAGTCCTGGACTTACTGGTAAGTTATCTATCCATATCATATGTTTCAGTGCAATAATAGTACGCTATGAACTGCTGTAGCTGCAGATCTTCTTGTTTTCGCATAAAAATCATGACATAAGACATTGCAGGGCGTTATGGCACTTCTGAAAATCCAACTGAATGCAGTCTCAGTTGTCAACCTTATAATGTCAGTTGGAATTGCTGTTGAGTTCTGTGTACATATAACACATGCCTTCCTGGTAAGTGTCACGATCATTCCCATTTGTCCAGCAACATGTATTTCCTCAGAGAAATTTCTGATGGGTTTTCTCCATTTCTTCGTGCAGATCAGTGGGGGAAGCAGAGATCAACGCATGAAAGAGGCTTTGGGAACAATGGGGGCCTCCGTATTCAGGTGCTTACTTCTGACAAATGGGCTAGTATTTGACACTAAGTTGATTCAAATTGCTTCTCTTGTGGGTTGTGTTTTCCTCTTAGAAAACAACTGTTCACTTCCTATTTTTAACTGGAATTGGCTATGATTTGATTTGTTCACATGATGAAAATCATAAAATTGGTGAATGCTTCACATGGGTGAACTCATTTGGCTGAGCAACGTTTGATGAGATCCATATGCAGGCAATCCTGGCCCTGCCACAGGTAGATTCCAAGTGACGCCAAGAAGTTTATAGAACACATTTTGTTCTAGTGGGTTTTTCAAAATTTGGGCACATAAAAACAATGCAAAACAAAAACAAAATCAAATAAAAATAAACGTATATAAGGAAAGGAGAAAGGAAATAGCCATGACATGGGTTCAAAATGTTCCTCATAGAGATGAGGGTTCCCTGTGCATTTTTAGATACGAACTTTCCACTGGTGATTTGTTGTAAAGGCGCAACTTCTGGAAATAAAACACTAGTTTTGGTACTTTGGTGAATTTGAGCATCAAAATGTGTCACATGCTTCCCTCTCTAAGGTAATAGTACTTATTGAGATCATTTACCTTATGCTTCAACATTGCTTGGGCAAAACCTCGTTGAGTTGCAAACAAGTGGATCATATTGTGGCACTACCTCTTTGAGTTGCAAAACTTCTGAATCATTTTGTGGCACTATTTTTGTGGGCTAGGACTAGCAGGGGTAACAGTAACTTCATCCAGGCCCAAAAGGCTGGTTGCAACCCTGAATAATTCCCTATCACCGGAATTATTGTACCTCCTTCGACCTGAATCCAAAAGCAGGGTTTACCTCAAGGTGCTAGAGCGCCAATTGAACTAGGAACTCCTGGCGTATATGGCATTCATATTGCTTATTTATCTTGGCCATCTTTGTTGAAGAAAATATCTTTTGTCTGCTTACATTTGTGATGTATATAGAGTTGATCTCCATTTTCCTAGTTCTCATTTGGTGACAAATTCCTATTACTTATTTTGTTTCTTACAGTGGAATCACATTGACAAAGTTGGTTGGGGTTATTGTTCTGGCTTTCTCCAGATCACAAGTCTTTGTGGTATGCGATTCAGAATCCCTATTCTCGTTGTTTATAGAGTTGCTGACATCAGAGGGTTTTGAACTTTTGATGCTAAGAATGAAACTTCACGTGCTTGCAGGTTTACTACTTCCAGATGTACTTGGCTCTGGTCATCCTTGGCTTCTTGCATGGTTTAATATTTCTGCCAGTGAGTGAACTAATCTCTCGAAATGAAAATGCAATACATCCATCCATGATTTTCTCTCGTTTCTGTCATGCCTGTTACATAGTTCTGCTTCTTTGTTACTGTTGACTTTGCTAGAATTGTTTGACATGGGCATATGTTCTGAATGTCATACTTGTCCATTTTCATAAACCTGTACATGTTTTGTTTTGGTTGACATGCTGCTAGGATTGTTTGACACGGGTATATGTCCAGGACATCATACTTGTCCATTTTCAAAACCTTTACATGTTTTGTTTTGGTCGACATGAGTATCCCTGACATGATAGAAGAGTCAGAGTTGTCGAGTTTACAAATTACCAGAAAGCCTTGAAAATTGTCTTTAAAAATATCCCTAGTTCAATGTTTCTAAAATTTGTGACACTTACTTTCATCTTTCATCTTTGCTGTAAGAGCACTTCAAAAGATGACGGACAAAGGGACACGCATGCGCGGATTCACACACACACATTCTATCCAAAACTAACAACTCCCAGTGTAGGTCCCCCTGTCGTGGGGTGTGCAGAGATCAAGATGTAGGCAGCCTTGCCTTTGCAGGCATTTGTACCCATGAAGAGACCGATTCCAAGAGACTGTGATTCCAAGAGACTGACATTCGCTGTCAATTAGTTGACTAGTAAAGTTTCTGAGTATCATTATTGGAGACCTAGGTTCAAAATTCTAATTAGTTACCTTTATGCTGCCATTAACCCCCCCCCCCGGGGCAACGGGAAAAAAGGAAATAGTAAAGGAAAACTGAAGTAAATTTAGTGCCTTATACTGTGAAAGGTTGAGTCTGGTAAATAAAAGTTTTTTCTGTACTTGGCAGGTCATATTGAGCTTGTTTGGGCCACCATCAAGGTTCATAGAGAGGCAGGATCCCAGACCATCTACATCCTCACAATTCTAAAACAGGGTTGACCTACACAAAATTCTTTTTCCTCCCCCTTTTTGCTTTAAATTTATCAGTTTTGAGACCACAGTTTACATGTAACTGTACAATTATTTTGATTAACTCAATTGATATTAGGTTTTTGTAGAGTGCATATTCTTGATGAATCTGAGAGCAGGGAAGAATGATTTATTTGTGTAAATAGATCAGGCTGATCAGCAACTGGATACGTTAATTTTACCTCTTCAGTGTATCAGTGGCTTTCTGAAACAAAAAGGACAAATATAAGTTGGAATTGATCAAGTCTGACATAGCACAAATCCAACTCACACAAATATCTCCCAGAGACATAAAGTCTGACACAATACAAACAATGCCATTCCAACTCAAAATTGGACGTTCTAATTACTCAGTGTGAGAGCATATAATTTAGTATCTTTAGTGAATTTGAACTTTATTCAATATGAAAATGAGACACTGTTAAATAAGTTGATCCAATCTAATTGGATTCCCAATTCTACAAGATATAATTAGTTGTGTACATCTTGCTGTTTATGCAAATGCACGGATCATATTCATATGCAATTTACACAGAAAAACCAAGTGGCACGTTACTTTGCAGTCCTTGTAAGGCTTGCAACAACAAATTCCTATGTGTTCTTAGGAACATGTGCTCTTTCTTGTTTTGTTTTTTTAGGTGTATCCAGCATATATACTATTCTAATATATTTTTGCCAATGTAACTTCTAGGACTGTGTGCTTGAAGGAGTAAGATATAAGTTTTATATCACAACTCACCAAGATACTGGTATTGTGGGTTGAGTATGTTTACATCAGTTTACTCTGATCTAACTTAGAGTTGGGAAAAGTTGACCCGATACGATTACCGACACGAAGTTAAGCGCGTTTGGGTATAAATTTTCAACCCATTTAATTAAGTGGGTTGACACATTCAACCCGTTTAATTAAATGGGTTACGTTTCGATTGAGATTCTCGACACGCAAGAGTACCTATTTAACCCGTTTAATTAAATGAGTTAAATAAGTCAACTTATTTTTTCGTTTAATTTGTTATTTTGCTCGAGCGCATTCAAATAATGCCCTTCTGCTAGACAATCAGTCAGAGCGAACTCAATGACCCAAACAGGCTAAAAAAGTGCCTTATTTGATGGAAATGATGTCTATGATCGAATTCGAAAATATAAATCAGCTTGCATAAATGCTATTTGTAGAGGGTTATACTAGCTACTAAGCTGCAAGAACTTTGCCTTGGAAAACTATCCTACTCGTGATTCATGTCAAGGAAATAAGAGACATATTTCAACTACACTTCTATTCAACAAAATCCAATCCACCATATAGTCCTGAATTCTGCAGGTACAAATGGCTTGTTGGATCCACATATTACGTTGTCAATGTTCCGTAAATTTCTTTTGATACGGAGGGAGGCAAAAAGGCCGTTGTGGGCGGATTCAAAAGTAGATTTTTGGCAACCCTCGATGATAACTGACAGCCACTCGAAATTCCCCTAGGTACAACAGAACAGTAAAGAAATGTCCATCTTTCCTCATCCATACATGTACGTGCGAATCTGTTTAGAAATAAGACTTTATGCAAATACTTAATGCTTGATATTAAATTCATAACCTATGGTACAGTTTTACATTCAAAAAACAGGCCAAGAATGGAAAAGAAAGAAAATTTATGGTACAGTTGCAAAGCATACAAGTTCGACTGCCTTGAATAAAAACACAAGCAGACTAAAGATACAACGAAAATGGTAACTATGCCCTTTATACCTCGGAAGCTTCAAATACCTATGCTATGTGCTGGAAGGGACAAGGTATGATATAGTACAGAACTGCATCAATCATGTTATTCCATAAACAACTACACATCTGACTCGGGCTTGATCCTTTTGGCAAGCTTCAAACATAAAAAACAAAAAAAAAAGCCCTTTTCAACTACAAAGTCACTAAAGATCTCATGCTGAACTATAACGTGATTTAGTCGAATACCTACCTGTTGTTTCCAAATCCAACATCAACCCAGAGAACGAACATTCTCGAGTTATGTGTCTTTCTCTGCTTATTGCATTAGCATGCATAGCAGCCCATCACCAAGTTGAACTAGCTGTGTTTTAGGGCCTTCAATGACTTGAATTGACCCTTGTCATGATTGGCTATTGCTTCCAATAGAACATCTTGAATGGCTATGAGACATTTGAAGAGAGAGCTTGATTGTTTGTCTTTGTGATGATTGGCAGATATCAACACATTCCTCCAAATCCGCATCACATGTTAGCAACACCCACTCGGAATCATCATCCAAGTATTTGAGATGAAATCCACTCATGTCGCCTATACTAAATCTCCTTGCTACTTCTCGCACTAAATCTTTGAAACCCCAACTCTTAAGCATGCGAAAGCGGATCTTCTCTTCTCCATACATGATTTTTACCCTCCAAGAATCACCTTCTTGGATCACCTGACCAAGATTTCTTGGCAACGGGGGACACTTATCGACATTAAGTTGCTCGACCAGAGATTTTTGGCTGTGGGACCTGGAAATAAGTTTTGTGGCATTTTGGCTAGGGGCATGAAGCTCTGCTTCACTTCTCGCCCTTTTTAAGCCACTTTCATGTGAGTTCACACCTTTAACAGATTCGCCATTACCCGAGGAATTCCATGTAAGTGGCTGCTGCTGGGTCCCAGAAGACCAGCACTGGCTTGAACTAGAAGTTTGGCTGCAGGATGATGACGGGGATTTTGATGTTGCAGTTCGGGGACTACCTGGTGCACCTTCATGTTCCTGGTTTGGTTGTTGAAAAGGTTCACATCGCTTAGAGGCTGAGAAGGTACTAGTTCCTGAGAAATTTGGGGAGGCCAAGTCTGGGAAATTTGAGTAGAATGAACCAATTTGGAAAGCACCAGAAGCACCTTGGACTGAGTCAATCACAACTTGAAGCTTCTGTAGGGAGTGACCAACCTTCTTTATCTTTCGAGAAGGCCATCGTTTAATCCCATGCTGCCTACATATCCTTTTCAGCGTTGTAGGGCAAACTGTAACCAGAGGAGTAACAATTAGCTCATAGGATTCAGTCATTTATATTATCATCAAGCTAACAATGCATGGAGGCTTCAATCCACTGAGCAGACAAGCATAAATCTCCCCTATGAAAGGAGATGCAAATACAGGGAATACTATATGCAAATGACAACGCTTACCGCCAATGCTTTTTGCAGCATCTTTGAGGCTGCCTGCAAAGTGTTGACGAAGAACATCCAATGTAATAGTTTTCTCTGCCTTGGCTCGCTTTTTCTCCCAAGATTTCCCAGAATTCATGCAACTTCTGTCTGCAACGGTGGAATAATCTCCACCACAGGGCTGACTTCCATTCAAATTAGAACCTTGTAGGTCGTGTTGCTTCAAGAGCTTCCCTCCCAACGCTTCCCTTGGTTTAGCTTCTTGTTGAAGTGAGGGAATGCTGCTTCTCTCTTGAACTGCAGTTCTGCACGACCCTTCCTGGGAACAAGAACCCGATCCAGTGTTCTTTACTGTTAGAATCTTTTCTCTATGCAGCGAATCATCTGAAATCACAGTGACTATTTTATCAGAAACTAAAGCTTCTTGCTCTAGCTCCTTGTCTGTGACAATCCTCAAGCTTCTACAAACCCGTTGTATGATGAATGAAAGTGAGCTAAGCATCCTTTTCTGTTCTTCTGGATCCCTACAGCCTGTAGGTAGGAAGAATTCTAACACAAAATCAGCACTACCAGTGAAGATACTCCTAAGGCGAATGGCAACAGCAGCACATAGCCCAAACATTCTTGCATGGTGAGAAAGAGGATACTCTGTCTTGCTATAAGTTGTAACGTCAGGTGAGAAACATGGTTGATTTGTCATGAATGCTTTTCCAGCAACACCTTGGCCTTTAAACAGGTGATGGTCAGAGCAAGCCTCATGGAATTCCCGCATAGAAGGATCAGCAATAAAGCCAGCTGAATCAACAGTGGAAATGCAATTTGGCAGGTTCTCATCTGAGTGTCGGCATCCTTGTTTACCTTGTTGGATGCAAGGGACCCAGGTTTGAGCTAAAGGTAATCCATGACTTCCACATGCTGATTTAAGAACCTCCAGGATCTCTGGCAATGCAGCTTGGTATGAACTGTTACACTCCTGATAAAGAAGAAATGCAACGCATTTAACAATCAAGAATCATAAATCATCTCTTGATGGACACTATGTCATCATATAAGGAATTACCTTTGCTTTCTGAGGCATAGCAAATTCAGTACATCGGAGATCAACAGCCTGGAAAGGGAAGGAAAAGGAATTGGATAAGATCATTCTAAGAAACAAAAGGTGCCCTGTTATAGTTTTTTGTTTAAGCAATGTCACCAAATGACAATAAAAATAATGAACTCTACGAATTTGCCTTGGCTTGACTCTTAAGCAACTACAAATCACATAAACTCTTCAAAGGACAGGTTGCAACAGCAGATAACACTAGTTGGGGAAACAATTAAAATTTTAGATGCCAAGTCAATTGGACTCTTGGATTCAGCTCAAGTAACTGTGTCAATATAATACTTAACACTCATACATGGATATTGACACTTGAAACTCCATCTTCTTAGACCACAAAACATGGAAAATTCACGGAAAATGGGCAGGTTCACACATAACCCACATGGCAGAGCTGTGGTGAAGCTAGAGTATGACATCTACCATGAATTTTTGACAAAGAAATACATCAAGAGGAACTAGCAAAGTATTACAAAAGTCTATGACAGATGTGCTCATATTAACAATCACCAGTAATCTTAAGAGTCATTGGTCATCAAAGGCAAGAAGAAATGGGGGGAAGAAACAATGGTGAATAGAGATAACAAACCTCAAGAGCTCTGCAAATGCTCTCAAGCTCAGGTCGGTAGTTGACCTTGGAAGTAGTCATGACAACTTCAATCACACCAAGGCAGTTTCTGCTGCCCTGCTCAAAAACTGGAAGAGCAAGAGTTCCACGCACATCACACTGCTCAGCATAAGGAACTCGTGGATACTCATCAACCCTGAAGAACCGAACATCAGGAGTCCATTCAGGGACTTTCCCCAAGAAAACCCTCCCGGGCAGACCCACAGACTCACTGGAATTTTCCTGTGCTGCAAACTCATACTTCATAGAAATGTTTCTGTAATCGGCAAGCTTTGGCCTAGTGGAGTTGATCGAGAAAGGTTGGTCAGTCGTAGTGAGAACCCGAGTTCCTCCTTTATTAACCGGCACCCATATTTGGATGAGAGTCTCTTTGCTTCTTGCTGAATCCTTTATGTAGTTGAGAGCTTTAATCAACCTTTCCACTACAGAAGATGCAGCTGGACTCAACCTTGGTGCAATCCAGAGCACTCTATTAAGCTCAGAACCATCTCCAAAGAATTTGTCAGATTGACTCAACCCATTAGAACGGCTAACCAAACTCTGCTGGGGATCAATCACAACTGAATTTTCAGCCAAATCTATTGTTTCCCTCTCTTCTTGGCTGTCCTTTTGTGAAGGGCTAATGCTTGTTTTTTCATGAGTAGCCTCTAACATAGGCCATGGATATGCAGAGTCAAAGAAAGCACCGAAGGTTGAAGGGTTTTGGGGAAAGAAATTACACCCATCAGTTGTTTCCAACCAACATCCTTCTAGCAAGAGCTCATCCATGTAATCAAGTTCCATTGCAGAATCAGATGGAGCTCCAAGGGCAATATTAGAGTTGAAGACAGCATCATCCATTTATCAGAAACCCCCCTCTTTACTGTTCAAAGGACCAAACAAGCTTATCAGATAATAATATACCCCCCACTAACTTGAAAGTGAGCTCAAGTTCTTCACAAGAGAATCAATCATGACATAATATAGCATCTAGCTACAAAAAAGAAAAAAAGAGTCACTTTGGTGAATTCTTTGTCCCCCAATCTTTTTCTTTTTTATCTGTCCTAACCTGCCCAGATACCCAAATCATTGAAAAAAAGAAATTGACATAATGGAATCTGACATAACTGAATTAGAGGAATCAATCATACATAAGCAAAAATCCCAAATTCCTCAAAACTATTGGCGAAGGCGAATCAATTCATTCATAGGAGATGGGGCAAACCAACTTTGTTTAAAAAATGTCACATCCACCACACATTAGTCAAAGCAGGCAGCATTCAACTTACAAAAAGAGGAAACCCATCATCAAATTCACAAAAAATGAGAACCCTCCCTTCCCCAACCCTAATCTGGGAATCCCCGCAAAATTTTCCAACAAATTGGACCAACTAATTGGAGAAAAACCCAGAAGAATCTAGCCCAAAATAAAAATGTAGAAAATGGCAATGGAACCCCTTTTCACAGAATCTAGCAAAGGTGGGCAGGAAACCTTTTTATTGCCTTCCTTGTCAAGCTTGGAACCAGAACAATACCATTACCAGCCTAACAATATTCTCATCAAAACCACAAATTGACCTGTTTTATGAGCGGAAAATGCCCCAATTTGGGCAATTTTTTTCATTAAAAAAAATCCAAATTGACCCAGTTCGTGCAACCAGGTGGGAAGACCCAAAAAAAGAAAAGGAGCGAGAAAACTTACTGGGGGAGTACAGTATGAATGTGTAAATGCAAAAGATTCCTGAAAATCTCGCCCTAAACTGCACAAAACTCCCTCTTTATTTTGCCTCCAAAAACACCCATAAAGTAACTTCAATCAAAACCCCTTTTTGGGGCGTCTGATCTGAGGTTGACGGAGTAAATTTACAGCCCCTTTTGCTTGAATATAAATCATAAATGTACGAAGCTAGCTTTCTCTGTCAGGTCTCTTTCTCTCTCCGTATTTCTTTCTGGGTTGGCGAGTACCAGAGGAAATGATTCCGGAGAGTGGGGTTGGAGTTGGAGTTGGGCTGAAGATTCTCTCCCCCTGTAAATGCGCACAGAGAGAGGGGGCCCACAACAGGTCCTCTTGTTCTTAGGATTCACGCTGTAAAGTCAACTAAAATACAAAAGGGAGAGAAAGCGAGTTTTTTTTTTTTTTTGTGGTGGGTGTCTCTGTGTTTTTCTTTTTTTTTTTTTTTTACGAGAGAGAATGACGTTTGCCTGGTTGGTGCAAATGGGAGACGACGAAAGGGAATCAGAGTTTGACCGACCTGTTTTTTAACATAAAATTAAAAAATTTTTGTCTGGTAATGATCAATTGGTGAATCTTTTTGTTCAACTTGGTCTTTGGTTAAAATCTGAGTTTTTTGACGTCAGTAATTCAGCTTTTGCAGTATTTTATATATATATATATATATATATATATATATATATATATTTGGATTGAAATTATATATGAGCGACATATAAACTTATCATATAAAATGTCATATATAAGAGAGAATAGCCACGTAAGATATTTTAATGTAACATAGGATGCTATTTGAGATTTAAAATAAAAAGAAAAGGTTATGTATGATAGATGTAAATTTAATACAATATTAATTTTTTTTAAAATAAGGTAATTTTTCACATACTTTTCTATTGTTTAATAATAAAAATTAATCATAAAATATATATGATTTAATGATGCAAATATAACAAAAAATATAAGTTAGATATTAATTAAGAATAAAAAAGTGTGTTATTAGTGGAGAAAAAATTAAAGAATACTCGCTTTACTTTTGCATCAACAAAATAATATAATACATCAATTTATTGTTTGCTTTTTTATAAAAAAAATTATTCTCTTAATAATATGTTAAAAAATTATTTAACTCATATTCTTACATCATAAGGGTATGACCCTAGTTGCACATTAATAATCGAATTTTAAAAAATAGTTATAGCATTTTTATCACCGAATTAGGTTACTGGAGATCATATTTCTAAAATAATTCTAGATAATATTATGCTTAAAACAGTAAATACATATGAAATTTAAATTGATGCATTTATTTTATGATAAGTTTTAGTGACCCTCAATTTTCATATACATATATAGAGTATGGTATTGTCATTCTCCTTTTAAATATATAGTTGAATAACCATTTTTACGTATATTTAATTGTCTCACTATTACTTGAATTTAAATAAATAAGCTGATTTAATAAAAATATGAATTGATCAGAGGATTAGGCCAATACTTGAGCTTCCATATGGATATATGCATAAAAGGATGAGTAATGGGGTGGTGTTGGGGTTGTGACCATTTTGATGGATCTACATTTCAGTTTAATTAATGAAATACTATAATTAATTAACGTATTAATTAGAGTAATTAAATTAATAGTGCAATAATAATTGTAATTAGCACTGAGAGTTGTGATTACCAACGCCAACACCCCTCCCACGCGCCTGTGTATTCAATTGGAGCTTAGATATATGCAACCCATAATAACTTTGCTCGATCACACTTGGGATTTTGTTCTAGTTAATTTGATTGTTGGTGCTTCTTTGTACTTATGAACACATTCCAAGTCCAATGAACCAAAAGGCTCACTCCCCAATTCACAACTTTTTTTTTTTTTAATATAGGTTCATTGTTCATTAAATAAATCTTTGGTATCGGACATTACAACAACAACACTACTTCCCATTGTAGATCCCGCTTTCGCGAGATTTGGGGAGATCCAGATATAGGCAGCTTTACCTCTACCGACATCTCTATCCGTAGAAAAGATGAATTCAAGAGAGCCACAAAACAAGATTTTGTGAAAATATTTTATAGAAAAAGGATTTTGTGAAAATATTTAAAAAAAAAAGATACTAATAAACTAGAGTTTAGGAGTGTTTTTTGGACTTGCTATAAATAATTTATTACCGATGAGTGCTGATTGGTACTGATCGATGTTGATGAACAGAACATTACGCAACTATGCGGATGAATGCAACCTACCTTTGATATGCTCTACTAACATGTCACAGGATCCAATTGAAGAAAAAGCTAGCTATATGCAAATAAGTTTTGCCACACATGAAGATAATAATTCAGAAATAGCTACAAAGTATAGAAGAGTATTTTGACTTTGCATTACATAATAACAATTTCAGATAACATAGCCAATAATATACCCAAAATTACTGAGAAAACATTGAAATCAAAACTATGGCTTGTACCTTTGTATATCTTGTCTTAAGTTGATGTAAAACAAATAGTGCTCAATCTAAAAATCTTATAAGACAGTTCTCACCCAAATATGTACGTATGTATGTATGTATATGTGTGTATATATATGTGTGTGCATGTGTATATATATATATATATATATATATATATATATATATATATATATATATATATATATATATATATATATATATATATATATATATATATATATATATATATAAAATTAACCAATTGATGGGATGATGTAATATATGTTCTTTCACAAGAGATACTAGTAGTACAGTTGTATAAGCATATATGAAGACGCAGTGACTTGTGAGTGCTTCTCAATTTGCTATGTGCTGCTCACATGACCCCCAATATCGAACCAGTAAAGGGAGCTCACAATGAATGCCCCCCCCCCCCCCCCCAAAAAAAATCATTGATTTGAAAATGGGTAATTGTTTATCCAATTACTATGTGCCACGCTTAGATTATTTTTTTTTTCATTTCCGAAAAAAGTTTATATAATTAAAAATTGTATCTCATAGGTTTCAGGGCTCAGCCTTGGCTTGTTGACAAAAAAGAAATTTATTATTTTGTAAATATTTGTTAGTTATTTAAATAATAAAATTTAATATAAGAAATTTATGTACGTATCTTATGTTTCTCACCTTTTGTGCTTTTTTTTTAAAAAACAATAATTGATAATATCATAAATTTATTAAGAAGGCCTTCTAATTTGTCGACGTCTATGAAAATACTTTCTTTCTTATTTTTTAAAAAAATCTTGTCTAGTGTCTACATAGTTAAGTCTTATCAGTTATCACTATGATAATGATGGAGTACTGCATGCAAAATTTCTTAATTACTCCTACCATAACTTATAGGGATTTTTTTTTTGGGGGGGGGGGGGTGAAGGGTTGAGCAAGTTAGCTATCGTGACTGATATTTTCAAAATTGATAATACTTGTAAGTTTTTTCCCCTTCTTTTTTGTGGACATGGGATCCTAATCATATAGATTATCTTATGTAACAGCATTTTGAGTAACGTTTAGCGTTTTGATAAACTCAATACACTAATAAGTCAATTCTTAGTATTCGATAATCTATTGTTTGGACTAGTATTACAAGTTGCGTATATCATTTTAAACAGTGTTTCTGAAAAGCTGATAAGGTCGTGTTCGGCAATAGTATTTTGAGTAGCGTTTAGTATTTTGACCAACTCAACACACTAATTAGTCAATTTTGTTATGCTCGATAACCTAGTATTTTTACTAGTATTTTAAGTAGCATTTAGCGTTTTACGTAACGTTTCTGAAAAACTAACAATATTAGCTTTTGACATTCAGAAATAGAATTTCATATTTTTTGACTAAAAAATATTCTTTAGAAATTTTATATTTGGAAATTATCTATATTTTTTTACGTCAATTTACATTTATTAGCAAACCCAATAACTAAATTTACCAAACACATTTATTTTAACCGTTCATCTAAATAGCTATCCGCTAACAGTTAAATCAGAAATGTTATCAGCTACCTGAACTGCTATCCGCTACATAAATAACTAATTTTGCCAAACAGGGCGTAATATTGGCTTTCGACATTCAAAAGTAGCGTTTCATATTTTTTGGCAAATAGATACCCTTTGAAAATTTATACCTAGAAATTATCTATATTATTTTAAGCGAATTTACATCAATTAGCTAATCTAACAGTTAAATTTATCAAAATATATTTACTTCAGTGTTTATCTAAACAATTATTTTCTAACAGTTAAATTCAAACCGTTATCTATTATCTAAACAACTGTCTGCTATCTGAACCACTATTACTACCTAAATAACTAATTTTACCGAACAGAACCATAGTGACATAGTAGCATCTACAATTAAAACTAAACCACTTTTCTCTTTAGAATCACTTAACTAATTTGTTGGGTGAATTATCCCCACTCAAAACATCCCCCCAAAAAAAAAACCTATTCACACAGAAGTAGCTTGTGGCCGGGGCAAAATGCTTACTCATAAATTTATTCAAATTAATCTCCAAATATTTTGAAAAACACGATGAATACAATAGTCATTCTTAATCTAGGAAGTGAACGTCTTACCCATTGGCATTAAAAAAAATTCATTATTTGTGTGGCACATTCTCAGATGCATGGGGATTCATTGTCGATGATGATCCCCACACAAACACAGGGCTAATCTAGTGGTAGTGTTAGTAGGGGTTCAAAGCTCGAAATTTCACTCATGCTTAACTAGGATATGAGATATATTATGAGATTGTTTCCAATTGATAAGATTTTAATTTAATGGTTGAGACTGATAATGTATATTATACACCTAGAAGTGTGTACTTTCACTTGTCACGTATATATATTTTTTGAACGTGTATTTGTCATATAAATAATGTTTAATATATGATGCTGACGTGACTTGTGTGAGTGTGTACTTTTAGAAGTATGATATAGGCTTTGGTTGAGAGTAATATTTTGAATCTACTAAGATTTTAGATTTGATTTTTCAGCGTATTTGTATTGCAATTATAAAAGATTGTTATATGTGAATTTTGCGAATTTTAAAAATAAAATTTTCAAGTTGCTTGACTATTTGTCTTTTGGAGAGGTTTTTTTGTTTGGTTGAAATTAGTTTTATTCGGTCAGCTCAAAGCCTCAAACTATTCATAAAATTAGCCTTTTGGATAATTTTTTTTTTTAAATAGAAGACAATTTGCAAAAAAACTCAAGCGATTTGTAACATTTTTTTGGAAACCATTAAATTATATTTAAACAAATATTTCTTCTCAAAAACAACTAATAGAAATAACTAATATAATTGGCTCCGAAAAAATAGTTATACAAAGGCGATGATAGCTTACGATGTTTTTACAATATGAAAAAAAAAAATCCAATAACTTATTTGTACAAATCCTCTTCCGTAACCAAGCAAATTCCAGGCTCACAATTTCTCCCTCCATAAAAATTTTCAAAAAATTGCATCTCATATTTTAAGGAAGAAGCATGGCAATTGGGAAATAATCCAAGTCCTAGTATGTTTTAACTTAAATTATATGAATTATTCTTCTCTAGAGGGACTGTTAAGTTTCAAAATTATGGACGAAGTATTCTATTTTGTAACACATGTACTTAAGATATATAATAGATTTAAATCTCCATTAGGCTAGGACCTAGGATTTCAATTTTCATTCTATATATATTATTCCTAAAAGCCGAAAATGATAGAACAATGTATTATAAATTCGAATCTATACACCTAATGACACGCCGCAATTTAAACCAAAAACATTTAATTTTTGAAAATGAAAATCATCTAAGTCGGCTCTTGGTGAGTAGTAATACCTGCGAAAGTAAAATCATTTATATTTGAATTTTCTCAGACCCTATGTAAACGGAATTTACACTAAGATGATGTTGTTGTTGGAGATATCTAAGTGAATTTTAAAAAACTTTTAAAATTATTAATTATATAATAACTCTGATCTGGTAATTTGTGCAAATGAGATGCTCTACTTGTTAATCCTGACGAAACGGGCGCCAAATGCACGTATTCAGCAAACAAACAAAACGGGGCGAAACGGGCCGTGAAAACGAAACGAGAAGGAAAGGACAAGATAAGTGACGACATGGAAAAGTGTGATTGACGCACACGCAGCCGAGTAGGTTGAGACGGAATCTTCGCGGATCTCATCTTTGCCATCACCACATTCACTATGCTTAATTGGTAATTTAACCACTAGTCCACTACTATTATTAATTAGTAATTAGTAATTAGTAATTAATAATCCGTACTTAAAGTGTTTTATTCCTAATCCTTGAATACGTCATATGAAAGAGAATCCAAGTTGCAAAAAGCAAAACTTAATGCTCCTTTTTATACCACTTGCCATGTTTTCCGTTTGGACTAATCCAACTTGCATTTTATTTAATTTTTGCCTTTGCGTTTGGTACAAGACTACAAATACTATCTACGTAAAAATAAAGGGAAAAAAACAACTTTGGGATTCATTGGATAATTATAGCAGCCACTTAAAAAAAATAAGACAAAGAAACTTAAATAAGAATAAGCAGTTTTAGTATTATATAGCGTTTCAACTTTTAAGTAGAGTTTCTAAAATGAAAAGACAATTAATCTTGATACCTAAGAGTAACGTTTATTCTTAGCACTATCTGCTAATAAAGTAGTTATTCAGTACGTACACAACTATGTGTTGTTGTTTAAATAGTTTATTCTTCCAAACAAGGGCTTAAACTATATATAGGAGCTCCTCTCATCACTGTATCTATATAGGTATATATAAAATTGAGTCTTAGCATCTCCTTTTGACACATGTCTCAAAATTAGTAGCCAACACTACATTTATGTTTTATCTTTATACCATAAGTTGCAATATTAAGTAACATATCTTCCTAACTCTAATCTATTTCTTTGTACTCTTTGCTAACTTTTCATATTCCTCAATTGTTTTGTTTTAGTCAATCAAGCAACCTTTCATTCAATGGTAATTGGCAAAGATAGCGGCAAGAGAAGTAATTACCTAGAAGCTTTAATAATGAACATAGGACATGATTGAAAATCTAGTAAGGCACACAATTTTTTGACTATGAAATTTCTTGATTTACTTGAGCCATTGATTACCAAATAATTATGCAAAATATTAAAAGAGAAGACATACATTAGACGATCATATGATCAAATTAACGTATGATTCAGTCAACTACATTTACATAATACAAGCTAATATATTATAATAATGCTACTTTTGTATCAATCATTAATGTTTTCATAACATATTCAACACATTTTTATAATATATATTTTACTCATTTATATCCATTATGATCTTAATATTATTAATAAGAAATTATTCATACAAACTTATAACATATATACAAGCAAGCATACTAAGATGTATCCCATTATAATAAATGAATAAATATTTCACATTCGTGCATTGCACAGATGTCACTTTAGTGACAACTACAAATAACAATAGCCAAAAGAACCAGCACCCAAAAAAAAAAAAAAATGCAACTTTTCTGTTGAAAGATACAATTAATTAGTCCAAAAAAGGAAATCGCTTGAATTTTAAAAAAAAAATTCTAATTTGGAGATGATTGCATCATGAACAACTATGTAAAGTTGTAGACTCTTGACTTGTGTTTCCAGCAATTGGCTGAAAAAGCCTTTACGTTAACCATCAACAAAAACAAGCAGAATCCTACCTAACTAATTTGAAACACTTTATTTATTTATTTTCAGCAAAGAATAACAATAATAATTAATTAATACTTATTCCTGTGAAGTCATGAGCCAAATATACAGCAGCAACAACAACAACAACAATAACAATAACAATAACAATAATAATAATAATAATGAAAATATCATTGCCACCAACGGCTAAAGTGTACAGCTGCGGAAGATGTGACACGTGTGATATGGAAATGAAAAGTATTGAAAATTCTAGTTTTAGAAACTAAGATAGCAAAGTTTTGCGATATTAGAAGAGAAATCTGATATTTTTTAAAATTTATTATCAAAAGTATTAATATTACATCAATATTCACATTTTTTTTTAATTATTTATGGGAATGAGCTTTTGGCTAAATTTTAAAACTAAACAACACAAAAGGCATACGTAAATATCATAATAGGCCATATAGGTGCATGCTAGCAAATTTTTATTTAGCCAGACCATTCAAATCTCTAACACGGAAAAAATGGATACAAATATAATTTTTATGTATGAATTTTAAATCAAAACCTAAGGTTTTTTCCCCTATTAGTATGCCCGCATTCAAATTTAACCAAATTTAATAATCTATCTGATTTGTCCGAACTGAAAAAATAAATTTGAACAAAATATTTCATCCAATTCACTTGATTCAAATTGACATAATTTCTAATGAAAAAACTCAAATATTGTCATATCTTTATTGAGAAAACTTAAATTTACATCTGTGATAGTAATAAATTAATAATCTTAAATAAAAATTTTGTCAATTTGAGATAATTTACACATGCTATTCAATTCAATATCTCATATATATATATATATATATATATATATATATATATATATATATATTAAAAGTTGGATTGAACTCATGTATGAATGATAGTATGTACGATACGTAAGTTTGCTATGTAGGATGTCATATAGGAGAGAATAGTTATGTGAGATATTTTAATATAACAAACGATGTTATATGAGATCTAAAATAATAACAAAAGTATATGTATGATGGATGTAAATTTAATACAATATCTCTTCTATTTAATAAGGTAATTTCTCACATATCTTTCTATTATTTAATAATAAAATTTAATCATAAAATATACATAATTTAATGATGCAAATATAATAAAAAATGTAAGTTAGATATTAACTAAGAATAAAAAAGTATGTTATTAGTAGGGAAGAAACTAAAGAAAACTCAATTTATTTTTGCATCAATAAAATAATAAAATACATCAACTTATTGTTCGCTTTTTTTATAAAAAAATCTATTCTCTTAATAATATATTAAAAAAATTATTAAACTCACATCCTTATGTCAAAAGGATAATCCTTGTATTAATAAAGAGGTGGCGTCTTGACCTAGTGAAATTGGGGGGATAGTGGGAGGGAGGTGGTAGCAATAACAGAAGAGAGAGATTTATTGATGGGAATGAAATGGGCGTATCAATCCATATTTATGATTTTACGGGCAAATTGGAGGGGGGGAGTAGACTGACGAAAATGAGGCCAGCTGATGAGCTCGCTGTAAAATCAATCCAAATTAAAGATGACTGAGAAACCAGATGTTGTTGTTTTGTCTGGCACAAACACAATCAAGATTCCTATCACAAATGCTTAGTCATGGAGTATCTTGTTGGGATATTAAGCTCCAGATCACCCAGATTTTCTTCAAGATTCCCAATCTCTGCTCATTATTGGCCCCCCGTTTCTGCTTGAGCAAACAATGGAATCAATGCCCTTCATTTTTTTCCCTTTTTTTTTGTCCCTTCATTTTTTTTTTTTTTGGGTACAAGATATGCAATAGCACGAGGATATTAGCCAAGAATCCAATTATACAATTATACCATTAACAACTAAGGCCCCGTTCTTTTTTGCATTTTAGAGGACTTAGCTAACAGCTTACATATTCTTATAACTTCTTATATCTTCTTACAACTCCTTACATTCTTAACACAATCCTAATAGCTTATTAAATCTTCTTATTATAACTCCTTACATCATTAACACAATCTTTACAGCTTATTATATCTTCTTACAACTCCTTACATCTTTTTACATCTTCTTATATCCTATATAGATTTTTGTATAACATTCATTTATTTTTGTTCTAGTAATTATAGAAATATGTATATATTTTTTTAATTATACTACCAATATACAGAATTTGTAAATATATAATGAACATAACAGTTATATATAAACATAAAAACAGAATTTAATGACATAAATTATATTTGAGTTTTGACATGAATAATATATGTTATTATAGATGAAATAAGTGAACATGCTTTTAAAATTACAATACAAAGCTTTATAAAATTCCTTGGTAGTAATATATTGATCAGACATTTACATTTAAAATTGTTTACTTAAAATAGGATTTCATTTTAAGAGTTGGATTCACTTTTGTGGGATTTTTTTTTTTTTTGTTATACTTTGCTTATTGGAATTAAGATCAAACTAATGTAAATATAAGAAATCACATCGAGTGTAGGAAATTTTGATTGAAAAAATTTGTGGGTTTTAATATGTTTTATTCTCGTTTAGTTCCCTTGGTTAAAGGTTTATTTTCAATAAGTATATTATTTTAATATTATTATTTCTCATCCAAAATGTTCATTGTAATAGAAACAAATTTTGTTTCAACAATATTAAGAAATAGTTTGTTTACTGATGGTATCAAATTTATTTTATAAAAATGACTAATATATTACACGTTATTTCGTAAATCATACATTAAACATCGATAATATGCATACGTGTCTACGAGTTATACTATACAATTCTTCAATAATTCAACAACTCCTTACATCTGCTTACAGCTTCTTACATCTTCTTACAGTTTCTTACATCTTCTTACATCTCCTTACATCTTCTTTCAACTCCTTACATCTCCTTAAAGTTTATTACAACTTCCTATATTTTCTTACAACTTACATCTGTATTTTATCACAAAAAAGAACAAGCCCTAAGTAGTTCTCCACTAATAGCTAAATTAGAACAACTATCTACTACATGAATATCCACCATTAACAACTAATTTTTTGAATAGAGCCTAGGTAAACAACTTGCAATGGTTTTTCCCCCTTATAATAATTTATCAGCTAACCACGAAATTCATATAATACTAGTATTGAACCCATGCTTTGCAAGGACTTGTTTAAAATCTAATGTATTTACATTTATGGGTTTATTGTAATATGCTTAGTTCATGATTTTGTATCAAAAAAAATATAAATTCAATATCAACTTAATTTGATTAATTAATTCATGAATTGAAAGAAGCTATTGAAAAATATATATATAAAATGCGAAATTTTGGATGAAGATCTGTAATAAGAATCGAATACCAACTGCAATATAAATCCAAACAAAAGTAAAAGAAAATTGCAAAACCTATACCTAGCTATGCAGTATTTAAAGAAATTGAGACAGTGAAGAGTAGATGCAAACAAAGATAAAGGCAATATGCCCCCTCCAAAAAAACTAATTCTACTACTATCTATGTTCTATCATCATTAAAAATATTCAAAAGACTTGAATGAAGGAAGCTAAACAAAAGAAGAAGAAAATAAAAGAATTAAGATGTAGATCCACTCAACCGTAATCCCTTTTTATGCTAAATTCTCCCGTGTTCTAGCTTTAATTAATGACTTTTGATTTGCTGATTTTACATTTTATAAGTACAATTTACAGGTATTGAATGGACTTCTATTAAATTTTGACTATAATAATTAGTGTTTTAATGATACTTAAAGAATTGTGACTTATAATATATAAATGAAAAGACAAAACCAAACAAAACTTCATATACCTTATTCGTCTTCTTATTGTAATTTTACATTTATATGAACATGGTTCAACCAAAAAAAAAAAGTTTTAAAAGCCTTAAAATAAAAATTTTAATGCCAAAAAGAAATTAACGATACATTTAATACTCATCTTTAAAACCCAACTCTAAAACACAAATATATATATATATATATATATATATATATATATATATATATATATATATATATATATATATATATGTATGTATGTATGTATTTGAAAATGTATTTGAAAACTAATGTAAGAGGGTAGTATGAAAATGACATCTAAGTTTTAAATATAATTCATCTCTGTATAAGCTTTTCGTAACCTTGAAACCTATAAAGTGCACTCTTTTTATCTTCCATCTCATTACATAGTGACCTTATTCAAAACTTATTAAGAAAAGCGTGGATTTAAATTCTTTCTACAATAACTTTCTAGTTCTGTATATACTAAATAATTAAGATGATTTTTTATAGACCTGTTGTTAGATGGATAATTCTTTCAACCCACCATGAAACAAAGGATCGATTTATATAATGCAACTACTTTGCCCAATGAAATCTGTGGTCTTCCAAATAAAACTAAATGTCATTGCCACCACCACATATGGAAAGATTGCTTCTTTTGTATTAGAATAGAATTATTAATAGTCATAAAATTGCAAGGACCAATCAACGCTTATAAGGGATGATGCAATCATGCATGCAACCCAAAAAATAAAATAAAATCAAATGAATCAACGAGCCCTCCCCTCCCCCCAACCCCCCCCAAAAAAAAAAACCAAAAAAAACCCACTAGAAACATAATTGTTTTTCCCTTTTTTTTTTTTAAAGATGACTTTGGCAAATGTAGGGAAGTGGGCAAGAGCCAAGAAGTCGTCAAACACCCTTTTCATTAAGCAAAAAATTATAGTGGTTGTCACTATGTGACAACCATCATAATTTATTAAATCTAAAGCGTCCATTTGGAATAAATTGATCTTAACCGTTGATTTTATTTTTGTTTTTGAATATTAAAAAATATATTGTAAAAGTTTTATTTCCAAAAAGAAAACAGAATATCAAAAAAAATGCAGACATTCTGTTTCAAAAAAGAATAATATAGATTTGTTAAATATTGACTCCGCATCCCTTAAAAACGCTGATAATGAGATTCGAATCGGGGTCAACGGCAATGAAATAGGCACGGCAATGATTTTTACAATATATTTTTTAATATTCAAAAATAAAAATAAAATCAACTGATAAGAATTTATTTCAATTTACGCTCTAGATTTAAGATTGTAATGACTGTTACATAACAACAGTCACTATGACTGCACCTTTTTATTAATGATGAGAAGACTGAGAGACAAGGATTTTTTGGGTACAAAAAAGATCTGCGAGTGCAAGTCCCTGATCCCAGAATGTGTGGAATAAAACAATGCCCATGAGACCGCGCAGCCATTGGCTAGCCTTGGCCCGCGAATCGAATCAGATCAAATCAGATCAAATTTCACTCCAAATTAAATTCAATTTTGATCATATTCTCCGTCACTTCGGACAGGCCCTAATCCAATGGTCCCAATTGCTTGTGCGGTTCCTATTTCATTTGTATTACCAATTGCACTTGCTATGTGATGTAATCCCACCATTTTGGAGAAATCTATTTTAGGTAAAAATTCTGTCACATTTGGGTTTAATTTGATTCAAATTAATTAGACGGTATGACTTATAGGTTTTGAAGGGAGTCGTACAGAGGATAAATTGAGTTGTTGATACTTTTTCTGTAGCGTTGATAATAATGATGATTGGGGGCACTTCTATTAGTGTTGATCGTATAAACGATGTTCACTCCCTTGTTGTTTCAAAGATCAATGAGTCTCATATGTGCAGTTGCAAAGTGCATTTTTTTATGGCAGTCTTTTTTAAAGGATTTTGGGAACAACTAAGAAGATAAGGGATCGAAATTCGCACTGTTAATAATTTGGACAACAATTACTCATTGATGTTGAGCGATGCATACATCAATGCGTTGTGAGCTGGGTCACGGCCAAAAATGCATAAGATCAATATGAAAAAGACTTCAAGGTTGCAAAGTTGAGTTACCGAATATAGAATTACCAATTTGGACACTAGTTTGTTAAAAGATTATATTTTGTTGTATTTGTTTGGTACTTCAGCCTTTTTCTTTTTTACTGTTTAAGTGGTCTTTTCCTAGTTCGATTTGATTACTTTCTAACTAGACTTTGACGCATGTGAGATGTCTACTAATATTTTTTATGCCTTTGACAACTAACTAGTGAAAAAAAAGGACAATTTTACAAATTATTTCCATCAACCATGTCTTCTTACTTTTTTGTTAAAAAACCTTTTTTTTAGACAAAACACTCTCATCCAGGACAAGCTCTATAAGATAGATCCAGTAATTAGAAAATAATAAAATTCGTAACAGAAAAAAATCTGTAAATCTTACATTTAAGATTAGGAAAAATAAAAATAAAAAAGGGGCATATACTCCATTCTGAGTTGGATAAATTTGAACACTTTGATTAAGAGGCTATTTTCATAGTATTATCGCCATTTTGTCTTGGATAGAGGATGAGAATTTCTTTTTTCAAAAAACAGTAACTCTTATATTCATGTCTTGGCTGCCAATCCCCCTGCCCCTTTTCCGCTTACAGGCTACAGTCCACAAACGATTTTTTTTTTTAAAAAAACCGATATAATATATATAGAGAGAGAGATAAGTGCATATATTGATGGACACTATATAAACTAGAGATAAGTGTAGATATTGATACAGACACAAATTAAACTAAAATCTTTACCGGTGACCAATTAAGGGTGTATTCTTTTCAACTTATCATAAGTACTACTTATCATCAGCATTCAACAACTTTTAGCACAATTCAACACAATTGATCAAAACACTATTAAATACTTATTAAAAATATATAGTTATAATTTCTTCAACTGTTCAGCATGATTCAACAATAAACACTAATAAATACTTCTTATAAGTTGAAATAAACATTCACTAAATAATAATAAATTTTTAACAAAAACTAAGATAAGTCGTCAGTCAATTAATTAGCATCCACACAACCAATAAATAATAATCTTATCGTCTTTATGCATTCTTTTTCCAGGTATAAATATGAGTTTGCTGTGACTAGTAACTACTAAGTGGAAAAGGAAAGGATTACGTTTGTTCATGAGAACACCCCCCAAAAAAAAAAAAAAAAAGATTTAGTGGGAGTCGCGGGACTTGTTTGTACTTGCACCCGCTTCCCACAGGTCGCATAGACATACCATTATGGTTTGAGTAAGAGCGGACAAACTTTTGGCACCCCCATCACATCATCTTCAGTAGCCTCACTGCCCTAAGTTTCGCCAGGATCAGAATTTCTGCTGCACCATTGACTCCAACATCCGTGCAAATTTCATGTTAATTGTAAGAACAAATGAACTAAGGAGATTATGGTGGGTATCATCGACAATAATCAATAATCACTAAACCCAATCAAAAAAAAAAATTTAAAAATATTGAGGATTCTGCACTCATACATGAGTGCATGTTTATTCAGTCAAAAAAGAAGTTCTATTACTAGTGATGGTGCACTTGGCAAAAATCAGCTCCAGATATACATAGATACAAAACAGTCAGTAGAAAAACCTCTTCAACAAAGTCCCAAAATACTCGTCTTGTTTGCTTCTCTATTGAACTTCAGTAGATGTGCACTGGTATATTTTCACAACCCAACAAGAGGATCAAGTGCTTGTACCTCATAAGCTATTACTTCTAAGCTGCTTGAGCAACTGGTTCAGATTCTTCTATTCTGCAGTCATGATGGAAAAATCAACGAAATGGTAAGACCGTGCAAGAAAACCTGACTAACAAATACCAGGTTCAACCACATGTTGTCAGGTAGAAGTAGATAGATAAAGGGGAAGGAAGAGTCAGATGATTCATCACGCTATCCAAGGATAAGTGACGGCATCAGAACTGCTATTGCCTTCGCACTCAAGACTTTTCAGTCCACCTCAAATACCCATGTTGGACACTTGACCTTCAGACAATGCTATGGGAACTAAACCTTCATCTAAGAGCACACAAATTCAGATAATAATCAAGTACGAACCCAACTCCCATGTTAAGACTCCAGGATGGGCATGACTGAGCAACCTTGGGCATTGGGTATTCTTTGTTTTGCCAGCGGAAAGATCCACATGAGCAGTAAACTGTCTGTTAGGGACACTATTTAATTAAGAAACATCCAAACCTATTGTCTAGGACCCTCAAAGTGTTCATTTATGAGCATCAATGGTTTGGATCAGGATATATAGAACAGCATTTTTGCTCTTTTTTTATGTCAATTCCCCTTGGTATGGAGTAGGGACCCCGAACAAGAATAAACAGGGGGTACAAAGCACACAAATCACTGCATCACTCCCTAAGACCACCATGCGTAAGACTTAGCCTCAGCCCACAACCCACCACATCTTCCACCACAGAACCACCATCATCACCAACATCAAAGGAGTTCGCTTGATAAACCGCACTTCCAGCTAGCGGAAGCCTCACTTCTCTCTTCTTCCTCACTCCTTCCCAAGGAAGAAAGAGGGCATGTTGAAGACTCGCAGCTTTTCTCTTCTCTTTGACCCCCGTTGTTTTTTCTTTTTTTCCCTTTTTCCTACTTTTCTCTCTCCTAAGACCTGATATCATTCCTCCAATGAAGATCCACTAATGAGTCTTTCAATAAGCATTTCTCTTCCTCTGTGTTCTTTAGTATCGTCACCAGACCAAGTTAACACTAAACTCACATTGGAAAATGAAAACGAGAAGAGTATGACCACAATTTTTCCACCCTCCAATGGGGATGCTCTTGGAGGTCTATCTTATTAGCACAGAACGCAAATAGAACCACTAGGTCCCTCGCATCCTAGGCAAATTCCTAAGCCCAGTTGCACATAGGGGCAAGTTAAGTGTCTAAGAAAGCGTATTTGATATGTGCCTAGATGCCTTGAGTAATCCAACACCATACTTTTTTTTTGGGGGGGGGGGGGGGGGGGGGAGGGGAGATCCTCTCCAACTTCAAAACCAAGGAAAGAAAACAAAGGAGATTATAGAATACCAACTATTAAAGAAAGAGAGAGTGAGGTCATTCGGTAGATGGCTGTGAATTATAAACTTTTCCTATCTAAGCAAAAAAACCGGGGACTGGTCCTACTTCTGGGAAAAACTTTCAGATTACTCCTATTGGCTCTTATGTGCATAGCCTTCAGAGATTTATGTCAAACGGCTGGGAGAGATTCCCTCCATTCTTGTCCTTTGTGGCCAGCAATGGCTCTTGCATCTTTTTTGGCATGATAGATGGTATGCTGAAGCCCTTTGAGAGAGCCTTTCCCTACTCTTTTTGTTCTAGTGGTGGACAGGGATGCCTCCGTTGCCGATTATTGGGAGCGAGCATCTGACACCAATTTTTTGGTCCCTGGTTTTTGCTCGGGACGGGTTTGTTGAAGATGACACTGTTGTTAGCTTTTTCGACAAGCTTAATGATGTCAACTCTCCACATGATATAGTGAGATGGGATTTAGATTCTAATGGAGACTTCACGGTCAAATCATACTATTTGAAGCTCCTACATTTGAATTTTCCACCATTACATGATCTTTTTGAAGGAGGCATCACATGGGAAGATTTTGACCAATGGTAATTTGCAAAAAAGTGGAAAGATCTTGGTGTTGTATGTGCAAGGGGAGCTGGAATCGGTGGATCACTTGTTGCTTCATTGCCAGTTTGCTAGTGCACTCTGAGAGCTTGCCTTTAGTTGCTCAGGCATGCACTGGGTCTCTTTCGACTCCATTACGAACCATCTTTTGGCTTGGGAGGGCTATTTTGGTAGGAAAGCTAAAAAGAAGGCGGCCCTGGCTTTTCCTCATGTGATTTTTTGGAGCTTTCGGAGAGAAAGAAACCAAAGGGTCTTTGAGGGAGAAAGAAGCTTCCCTTCAGCGCTTAAAAGACAATTTCATCAAGACTCCTTATTTTTGGGACAAGGGAAATTTTTGCTCCTCATCTTTTGAGGTGGTCGACTTTGTGGATAGCTTGCATATTGGTTGTATATAATCTTTTGTAGGATGCTTTCCTAGTATCCATCCATTGATCCTTTTATTTACTATACATTTTTCCTTATCAAAGAAAGCTTTAAATTACAAGAATTTTTTATTACAGACAAAATATTTCTTAAACCTAGTCCTTCACTTAGGTAAAGGAAATATATCTTTCCCCCATGCCTAAAATGGAAAGTATAACACAACATGAAAGCACAAAACCTTTTCAATAAGGACAAAGAAACTGTATGGATATCAGTAGCAAAAACAAGAGAAAGAAATAAGATGCTAATGACTTCTTACCTGTCAATCCCCTCACCAACTTCCAACCTGACATAATTACCAATCTTCACGGGGGAACCAACTTCCTTGGACAGATCATCCAGAACCGCCTGCAGAAGACAAACAATAACCATGACACTTACATATGAGCCCCTGCATGTAAATGACTTGTGTGCATTCTCGCCATAGGCTTATACAGAATATCAAATTGACCATGAAAATACAGGAACCTCGAACGAAACATATCCCATTTTACTGACCTTTACACTCTTGGAATCATCCACAACATACTTCTGCTCCATGAAAACCACTTCCTCGAAGTATTTTCTCAAACGGCCTTCTACCATTTTATCTATGGCCATCTTTGGTTTCCCAGATGCTTCTGCCTGCATTGAGGAAATGCAGCATCACAAATTAAATACAGCACAACTGGGACACCGATTGCATCAGTATCCCTTTGCTAAGGTTAGCAATGACATAACAAATAAACATATGTAAGTTAATGTAAGGACTCAGTTAAAAGCAGAAGTTTCCTTGCTCTTCTATTCCCACATAACCGCCGGGGGGGGGGTGTTAGTCATGTCAATAATTAGAAGATATTGAAAGTCAAATCTCATTTGTTGAGCATGACAATCGATGACCAAAAAAAGTTCGGGTTTGCAAAAATGCCAAAAAGTGCATCTAAAAGTACTCATTTTGGGCATGAGGCTCACTCCACTATTCCTCTAAAATTTTTTAGGATGCTGCCCCTAAACAATTTTTGAAAGTGCCCAACGACTTCAATGGCACCATCTCATAAAATTTGAGCATGATTATGGACGTTATATTATTATACAGTGCACCATGAACTGTCACATAGATTTTGACAACCTTAAAACACATTTTAAGGGGGATAGATAACACATGGTCACCACTTAATCAGTTGGACATTCTTACCCAAATATCACGTGAATGGTCTCGAAAGCGTCTTAACACTACTAACTAAATATCCCAAGACAAGACATTCAACACATCTATAAACAATTTACAGTAAGCGTAATTGCTGCATTGGCATCATTTTTAAGATCTTGAAACATCATCCATAAATGCCACGACGCAGCATTGGCATGATCGAAAATACACCCTGAATTTTCTATAGTAGTTCTTGACACCTTAAAATATTTTGAGAGGACAGAAAGAATCACATAGTCAACATGTGCCAATTACATGATATCGTCCTATTAGGATGCTCAAAATATCATCTAATCTAAAATATGAAATATGAATAAGAGTAAATGGCTTCATTGGCACCTCTTGCAGATCTTAAAGCGTGATTTCAAAATGCCAGACTTATATGGCATAAGTCTATATAAGATACTGTCAAAACTCTCTGCAATGGCCGCTAAACAGTCTAAAAAACCTATGGAAGCTTTAAAAAAAAGAGAAGAAGAAGAAGAAGAAGAAGAAGAAGAAGACGAAGACGACGAAACAGTCACCATTTGCCAGATTCTCAAACTTTTTGTCCCAAAATCCCAAAATCTTGTACCATAGTACACTTCTTCCATGGATCCTGAGACCCAGACTTTAACCATTCTAGTTCTGAAAGTTCGTCAGACATTCAAAATCTCTCTCTGAGCAATTTAATGAGTAATGACTAATGAATTCATTTCTTCATCTCACACATTTTGAAGTGTGATCCCAAGACAACAAAAATGGACGTTATGGCGGTATAGATTATAGAATGGTCTCTAAACTTTGCAAAATAGTCCTGCATGCCTGAAATATTTTTAAGGTCATTTAGAAAAAATGGAGAAGGGAAACTCATGAAACCATGTAAACCATTTTAGGAGACTCAAGAGGATTTCATCTTTCCAACTCTGAACCCTTCTACGATGTCCTAAATTTACCGCTAAACATTTTCAACATACACAATAGCTTCCTTCGCACCATCCAGCATACGTTGAAACAAAACTCTAAAATGCCAGAAAATCAAGTCCTATGATAGTGAATAATATACCCCAAACTGTCTATAATGATCCCAAACACCCTAAACAATTCAAGGGACCAAACTAGCACATAGTCACAAGTTGATGACTTCTGATACCATTCCCAAAAAAAGCGTCTGTGTAAATAACCTTCGTTTTGGTATACCATGAGAACCTAACCATGCCATTGCTACTTCCTAAACCTCCTTAGACCTTCTAAATATCTCACTCAAAAAATCCAATGATCATGACAGCTTCACTATCACCTTTTGTCGATTCCAGCGCATGATTTCAAAATGGGAAAAAGCAAGAATTACGGTTGCATATATGGTCTTTTTGAATGGTCCTAAAATGCCTTTAAATATGTCAGGTTTTGCAGGCTTAAATGGTTATGATTGAGCAACTTCTCGTACATATATTTTAAAATTCCACCAACCATTGCGATAGACTTCAGTTTCAGTGTCTCAAAAGGCTCTAGCCACTCAAAATCAGAAAGCTTTTATGATGTTTTATAATCTAGATATCAGATATCCCCCAACAAGATTTCAACAACCTTAATGGGTTCATTGACAACAATATGTAGATTTGAAGGGTGATTTTAAGACGCCACAAAGACGGGCATTAAGGTGGCGTACAACACCATATACCTCTTAAAATATCCTGAATAGACCTCAGATAAATCTAAAACATTTTGACATAGCAGTAAAACTACATAGTCACCATATGAGAACTTTCTCGACGTTGTTATTTTTTAAAATGTCGTTGCATAGTTGCCTGCAATTCCAGGCCCCATTGCATGGCCGACCAGCTTAAGATGGTCTTTTTTTTTTGGTGGGTTTTTTGAGTAATCAAAAAATTGTATAAAAGACACCAAGGGGATGTCAACCGCCTAGAAGAGCAGGCAATCACAAAATAAAGCATGCCCTCAAGCTCTCAACAATAATCATACTGACAAAATCCGAAAAGGACAATTTGGTATCATGATTGAGAACTTGACTCCAATTATACAAACTTCTCAAGAAATAAGGTTTGAAATCATGAAAAGACCTAGCCTTGTCCTCAAAAATCAGACAATTCATCTCCTTCTAGATGCTCCACCAAATAGCCCAAAGTGTCAACTTCCAAACTCTTAGGATCTAACTCAACTTGAAGCTTCCTCTCCAAGGCACCAAAACATCTCTTATAGTTTAAAATTCCACCCAACTAACCGCCATCAATGATAATGACAAATGCCACAATTTAGAGGTCCAACAACAATGGACCAGGAGGTCGTCAATCATCTCTTCCTCCACAAAACACTTTGGCATCTACTAGCCAACTTAAAGTTTCTCCTTTAAAGCATGCCCTCCATTGAATTTCTTTTGGTGGCTGCCCAAGTAAAGAAAGCATGCTTTCGTGGGAGCTTTCTCCATGGGAAAACCAAGCTGACTACATCACTTTGCAGTAACTTTTGCAAGTGAATTGCTCACTTTAGTTGTGGGGCCAAAAAATCTCATCATCCCCCTCAAAAGCGACCTTCCTATTACCCGGCGAAGCCAATAGATTTAGCACACTCTCTTCTTCCCAATCAAGTGGGCTTCTCAAGAAAGTTATGTTCCAGAGGTTTTGGTTTTGATCAGCATTCCAAGGGATCATCTTAATTTGTTTTAGATATTCCTCTAAACAACTTCAATGAGCATATTGAAGTCATCGAGCCATGCTGTAGATTTTAAAATGTGATCACAGAATACACAATAACATGCCAAACATTCCTATCAAATACGTTGAAGACACTATAGGATGGTCCTAAAATACCATAAAACTTTTTGAGTACATAGTAGGAGCATGTAGATGGCATTTCCCAAACTTTTTCCATTAAATCCCAAAAACTATAAAATAGTCTTCATTTTGGCATCCAATAGACTCTAAGCCTCTAACCATTCTACGTCGAAACCCATTTGGAAGTTCTACATATTCTCTAAAGACTTTCAATAAGCCATTTTCATTGCACCATCTGATTGATTTTGTAGGCCACAAAAATGGGGATTAACTTGACATATGATATCCTCTAAGAAATCTAGAATGCACTTAAACTACTGTCACCATTTTGAAGTGTCAGTGGCACATAGACACCATTAGATATCTTCTTGGTATAAAAAATATAGAGAACATGCTGCACAAAAAATGGCCTTCAATTTGTGGTCATAAGAGGCTGTGTCCATTTTACCTCCAAAACCATTTAGGACACTCTAAATATCCGTTTGAACGATAACAGTGAACCTAATGGATTCATTGGCACCATGTTTTAGACTTTGAAGCATGCTTCTAACACCAGGCAGAAATATGCATGACAGTGGCCAATGAAACACTCTAAACTACCTGAAATGGGCAGAAAACACCATGGAAATTTGATGAGCAGAAAACACCACAGAAACACTCTAAATTATCTGAAATAGGCAGAAAAAACCGTCTAGTCATCATTTGGTATTTTAAGACAATTTTTAAAAATCCCAAAATACCACGTATAATAGCCTTTATTTCAGGGCACCTCTTAGACCCATTCTAACCGCAACCAAGGATCCCTTAAACATCATCACTTTAAAGTAACTCTGATAGAAGGCTTAAAGTATTACTAAGTTAGATACAGGTCCGGGCCAATTTGGGTTTGGTCAGAATTGACATTCAGATAAAAATATAATTTGGACATCGTGACCGGACCCGAACTCAAATGTCTGATGTCTAAACCCGAATGTCTAAATTTCTTATTTGAACTTTTGGAAATTCAACCCAAATTATGTAGATGACCGAACCTGAACCCGAACCCAAACTTTTGATGTCCAAACTCAATTGTCCTAATCTTTGACCCAAAATTTAGGAGATTTTAGACCGAAAAATTATTCCTAAATCCGATCGTCTAAGTATCCAGACCCAATTGTCTAAAATCTGAATGTCCAACGTTTCCTAAACCCGAAGGTCAAAAAATTCAGACAACCCGGACGCAAATTTTCAAACCCAAACCCGAACAAATTTCAATTCGGACATGATCATTTGTCTGAATAAAATTTTGTGACTAGACCCGGTTTTTCTCTGGTCGGACAAATTCGGATAATCGGATGGGACGGACAGATTTTTGCCAACGCTAGGCGGGAATTGTACTAATTAGTAATCAGTAGAATAGGTCTGGGCCTGTGCAAACTGATGTGGATAATAGCCAAGGGAAAGCATAAAATCAACTCTTGTTACATATGCCGCTTCAAATAATGGAAAACTCAACATTACAAACCATAAAAACGTACACCTAACAGCGGAGTCCAAACAGGAAATAAAGAGTACCTGAGATCTGAGAATTTCACGTTCACTCTCTAATGCCTCAGTGGAGACGAGTTCCTTTGAAAGAAATATGGGTTTAGATGCTACCACATGCATAGCTAATTCTGATCCAACACGCTGAAGGGCAGTCATGTCAGCATGTGGGTCTTCCACTTCCAGACATAAAATTCCCGCAATACGGCCCAAGCCTGAAAAAAATTGAACAGACCCAAAAATCTTGAGTCGCATGATGTTCAGTCCTTAAAAGTGATCTTCCAACAAAACAATCAAACTGGCAACCAAGAAGTCCAAGAATTTTAAGAACAGATGCTCATTATACCATGTCATCTACATAATTCTCTATCTTCTTAGCTTACTTGACAATGACAGAGAATCCCCATACATGATACATTTACAGTGACAAATAATTCTCTATCTTCTTAGCTTACTTAAGAGCGAGTACGAGATCAGAGTACCTGATTGAGGACTTGAATGCAGGTATGTAGAAATGACACCAGGCGAAGTTTTTGACATTGCAAGACCCCTCCTCAGTTTGACATTCTCTCCCATCATAGCTGCTAATTCAGTGATCGCTTCTTGGACACTCTTCTCTCCGCTCATTTTAGGATGAGCCAGATTCAGCTTCAAGTTCTGCACCTTACACATCTTAGAGTGAATTGCATATACAAACAAAATTAAACAAATGAATCACAATCATCAGGAGCAGACTTCCTACCTCTAAATCTATCACAGGAAAGGCCTCAGCAAATTGCTGAGAAGAACCCTCCACCGACAATGCCAATTTTGCTAGAGATAAAGCCTAACAGAACGGTCATTCAATGGGAGTAGCCGTATCAGAAAAATGCCACATAAATTAAGCAGGAAATGGGCGTGAGGACATATAAAGTAACCATATGAGAGTATTGAAAGGTCCTCTTTATTTTTGTTGCTTTAGGTGTTTTTTCTGTCTCATTCATAATTGTCATATAAATTAAAGGCTACAGTTTTGAGGTGTGGATAAAACAATCCAGATTCCCAACTTCTGTATACCTCACCCTAGCTTATTACAAAGCAAACCTGATACAACATTCTACACAGCAGCAAAGTTTTGGGCGGATAAAGGCGGGCCTCTGCCTCCTTGGCCAAATGTACACAAGGCATTTTCAAAAATACAAGGTTGCTCAATGCCTATGATTATGTTACTTTTAGCTTTCAGCCCGATAGATTATTAATTCCATTTACTGCACTCCTCATTGCCCTGAAGAACAATCACATTATGGTTTAGAGATCCAGACCAACAGATAAAATGTGCAACAGGAAGGGCACTAACCAAGTATTGAAATATGTCATTCCTTGCAACAAAGTCAGTTTCACAATTCAGCTCAATGACAGCAGCCTTATTGTCATTCTGAGCCAGGGCAAGCAACCCTTCAGTGGCAGCTCGAGATGACTTCTTCGATGCAAGGTAAACGCCTTTTCTTCTCAGCTCCTTTTGGGCTGCCTCTGCGATAAACTCATCCCATAGAGTAGCAACAAATACATGTAAGCTACTTTTTCAGTACGAAGGAAACTGAAGAACCAAACTTCGAACAACAGAAGCCTAAACTGACTCTCATTTCTCCTACCAATCACAAAACACACCCAAAGGATATAAGTACTCGGGAACACAAAGAAAAATCACACCTTCCCTATCATTAATTTTAGATGTATTGAAGAAAACGTTTTAAAAAAAGGATCTTTACCAATGTCCCAGTTGCACTCCACAAGGGCAGATTTAACATCTTTGATGGGAGCACTTGTTCTTTCTCTAAGCTGCTTAATAAGACTCATTTGATCTGATGATGAAGCAGAATATCTCCTCAGAAGCATCCCAAGAGACCCAATAGATTGAACATCATCAACAATTGAATAAAAGCCAGAACCAACTTGCTTGGATTGAATTCTTTTGATTGCCATTGTAGAAAATCCATGGTGTCCAGAACGGATTTTGCTGTAAAGAATCCCAATTGAACGCTTTGCACCCCCAGAAAAAGCCATCAAAGCAACTCTCGCTTTGTATTGGGTTTATCCCAGACTATCTGCATGTCCAAGGAACTATTTTATGGGCAAAAGAAATTTAACAATAAAACATCAAGGGATTAGGTTTTAACAAAATGCAACAAGGGTTTTAGAGCAGAGAAAGAAACACAACACTAAGAAGAAACATTCAGACAATGGAAACATAGAAAGAACAAAAACAGCGACAAATAGAGTGAAATAGCAAAACCAACGTGTTGTTCTGAAAGAAAACTTCACCTGATCAATGGTGGAGTGGAGATTGGGGGGGGGGGGAGAGAGAGAGAGAGAGAGAGAGAGAGAGAGAGAGAGACAAGCAGGAAGAGTAATAAGTAAGGCCAAAGTGAAAGAGGGCAACAACGTTGGAATAGAAAGAGAACGGGAATGTACCAGGATTCAGATTTCAAAAGCCTATTCCCTGGAAAGGCGTTGTGGCCTTATGGGCCAACTGCCCAACTGAAAAACCTAAGTTGGACCAATTCATGGTTCTGTTACTTAGGGCTGTTTTTTCAAAGCAAAATAAAGCTACTACATTTGAGTTTATAAATCAACTAGGGCGATATACTTTAGGAAAAAAAAAAGATATCTTTTTTTATAAGAGAGAACAATAAAATAGGAAATGAATTTTAGAGAATGAAAAAAAAAGTTTATCATATATAGTAGTTGGATTTATAGATTCGAAATTACTTTCCAATGTGTCAATTGCAAGATTGCAAGGAACTTAGCTAAACTAGAGGTGTTGAAGGAATTGAAAGAGTGAGAATGTATGGAAAATATCAGAAGAAGTTATGATCATTTTTATTTAGAAGAAACTAAGGTTTTTTTTGGGGGGGGGGGGGAACCAAGCCCAACACCTACTAGATTTGGGGTTGGTAAGGTAATAGGCAATCAAGGAGATGGGGTAAATGGGACCCCGACCCAAGCCTGTTCCAAGTCCAACAATAACTCTACAACGCAAGAGAAATTGTTTTCTCCCATATCTAAACATAGGAGGGCTTTTAGTAGACAAACTCTGTATCATTGCGCTGCGTAGCATTGAGAAGGACCTAAAGTAACAAGGAAAATAGAAAATACTGAATAAAAAATATAAGGATGTCAAAAAATAGAAATTGACAAATGAGTCATTTGATTTATTTTTTGGATCATTTTAATTTTAAATCCAATTAGAGTCAACGAAATTTGATCCAGTACAGCTTTGAACTAGTTCATCATTTTATTCATTAAACTTAAAATCTATTAACATCTTGGTTCAACGAACTCGTATTATAACTAAAAATAATCTTATAAGAAAATTCGATCAAATCCAATTTGTGTTAAGCCAATTTGACATTGGATCAAAGATAGAATGGCTATTTTGAATCTCAAATTGAGGGTAGACTAACTAACAAAGCATGTTGACTAACACTGAAGTCCTAACTAATTTATGGTTCAATTCTCCTTTCACTATTGTTTATAATATTGTATTATCCTACTCTACACAGCTCATTTACATCAAAAACTTCAAAAACATGGACATAGATTCAAAATGTTAGAAGTGGTAAATAAATTAGGTATGTCAACACATATCAATTCTAGTGATTTGACAATTTATACTTATTTTCTTAAGTAAGATTTCGAATTCGAGTCTTGTAATAGAATAATATACCTCTTATTGAGCCAATGTTAACTTGGCTCTAGTAAAATAGATAATCAAATAACAACAAACAAAAAAAGATATAAATTAGTTCCATTAACTTTACAGTCGTAACTTCTAGATTTATCTGTCCATCTCTCTCTTTTTTCCTTTCGTTTTTTTTGGTCTTTGACATCAAAGAGAGTTATCCCATTTATTTGATCTACTGCACAATATTTTCATTAGTTCCAAGGGTCAAATAGATGACGAGAATAATATGTTACAAATGTAATCATTTCAAAAATTCAAACCAAAATCCTAAAAGTCTTACTCACTTCACCTAATAAATCCATTGCCGTCCGAAAATTTACTAGTAAATCATTATATTTGCAATTAAACTCTAAATATTTTTGGCAAATGTTTTAAGAATTTAATTCTTCTGAAATAAACATTCAAAACAATTGGACATAAAAGAGGTTTAAAAGGCAAAAACATAATTTCGGCAAAATATCGACATTTCTTTTCACTTTTGCACATTCCGACCAGTGACTCAATCACTCTCATAATGGAGTTTTAGGAATGCTCATAAGTCATTTCTTTTTTTTTCTTTTTTTTTTTTAAACCATAGGGACGATCGTAAGTTAGCCAACATAACAAAACCCCATTAAACATAGCTCAATCACATGCGTAACTTATCTTCCAACCGACTTGGCTCGGACGCAAATGAGGATGAATCTTGATGGCCGTTTTGAAAAGTTGAATACAATTCAAAGCATATACTCCCACGAGTCACATCATCAAATATATATTAAAAAATTAATATATGACAAATACACGTGAAAAATATATACACTTGGACAACGAGAGCATGTACTCCTGAAAGCACATAAGAAATTGCTGCATATGACTGGACCACCGTCACGATCTTCCGATATTCAAACAAAGAACATCCGCACCCCACACTTGCTACCAAACCCCAAGTCTATACGAACAAATATTATAGCATGAATCCATTTACTAGGAGTCTAGGACGTTTATAAATTAGATTATCAACAATATATATGTGCAATAAACAGAAACTACAGTATACATGAATTTTATTAGGGCTTAAATCAGAGTACCGAACAAAGACAAGCACAGTCATTGTACTGTAACACAAACAGTGGCAGTGATATCCAGGTATAACATTTGCTCTGTGCTCCACGAAACACTCAGACTAGAAGTACTTCAACATGGCAGCTGCACATTACAGAGTTTAGCCATGCCACTCATTCTCATTGCGAACCCTCTTCTAAACATCAGCCATAGATTGCATTCACATAGTCGGCCTCACATTCAGCCTGCTCGCCAGCTTCATGCCCAGAGACTTGTCCGCCTGGTGTGCAAGTAGGGAAAAAAAAATACATCCATGTTTACAACAAAATCAGGCATTGTGGAAGATACAAGAGTTGTGGAGTGCAAACAAACAGGCATGGTTGAGTTTTAAGTGCGTGGAACTTACCTGAGACCAGTAGGAAGCCCAAATGCTGCGAATCTCGTGAGTGACACGAGGGTCAGAAAGAGCATCCACCCATCTTTTAATGAATCTCTCTTGCCTACAAATCCCACAAATCAAACATGTGAGCTGCTTTTTCTACCTTCTTTTGGGGGGGGGGTGATCAGGGGAATTCTACCCTTCTAGATTTCAATTTCAGTCTCCTCGCATGCTAAAGCCCGAATAAGGGCGTGCGGGAGAGCCTAGAAAGGCCAAAAGTCCTAGGTCCGCCAATCCACCACCTCCTCACAACTAGGAGATAGTCGCCACCAGCATTCAAGTTCTGGCTTTATAACTCACCAACTTAGCTGAATTTGTTGATAGTCAGACTATAAGCACACCACCCAAGCTGCTTAGATGCAAAACTGAGGAACTAGGCTCACCTGGCAGGGTCCCATGATCTGTATCTCTCTCCAGGCTGCTTGAAGTTGTTTTCCTTAGCAATTATTTGCTGCATCAACCATCAGGGAATAAGCACAGTGTCAATCCATGTGCATCTAGTAGATATTATAAGACTATCATTCATCTAATGCGAATAAATAACCCAAAACTACCCCCCCCCAAAAAAAGGGATCATAGATGATCCTCTCCCTGCAGAACGAATGTCTCTACCTCCATCTTCAGTGACACCCCCCCCCCCCCCCCCCCCCAAAAAAAAAGGAAAAAGAATGCCAGGGTCGGTATTCCTCTGTAAATGTCTCATTCCCTCTTTTCTATTCACACCAGTGTCCTCTTACGCTTTTGATCCGCCATTCTTCATGATTTACCTCTCGTATACACACAATGTTATTAGAAAGAATTATCTGTCATACGAACGAGACATCTGAAGTGGGAGAACAGGTTAGTTCCTAATGTCTGGCCGAACTCTCCGACTCATTAAGCCAATCTCCACTGCCACTTGCCTAGAGCCCTAGACTATAGCTCGTTAATTGTTGAAATTCCAACATGAAACCTAAAATGTAAGGGATCCAGAAGTAATAAATGATCTCAAGAGCACCAGAGAATCAAGCACGTGCAGTGAAGCTATTCATATTTTCACCTATCTACCAAAAACCAAGAATACTAATCATCTATTATGACAAACCCCTTAAGAATATTCTGGTGGTTACAGAACACAACTGCCTTCCAAATTTCCATGACAACCAACCATAATTGACACAAACCATTGACAGACAACAAGAAGCGCACAATCAACATCAAGCTGGGAACAAGAAGCAAAAAAACTAACCTTCTCGCGTTTTCCATTCAAGATGTTTGAAGGAATGGGATATTTCTCAGCATGACGAACAGGATCATATCTAGATGGGAAGTAATTAACCTGACATGAAATGGCAGTCCGCTGTCAGCCAATGCATATTCAGAAATAACAATCAGCAATATGGCTCAGTCGGAAATCATAAATGAAATCATGATAATTACCTCCTCATCCCTGTGCATAAAGTTCATGAAACCCTCATGGTGATTGTTGTGGTGAGCACACTTGGGTGCGTTAACTGGAAGCTGCAGGTAGTTGGGTCCAAGACGGTGCCGTTGGGTATCAGCATATGAGAAAATACGGGTCTGCAGCAGCTTGTCATCTGAGTAGTAGATTCCCGGAACCACAATAGCAGGGCAAAATGCCAGCTGCTCATTTTCTGCGAAGAAGTTATCAATGTTCTTGTTCAAGACCAATCGGCCAACTGGCTGCAGAGGTAAAATGTCCTCAGGCCAAGTCTTGGTAACATCGAGGGGGTCAAAGTCGAATTTGTCCTCATCAGCTGGGTCAATTATTTGGATGTAGAGTTTCCACTCCGGGTAGTTCCCAGCAGCAATTGAGTCATACAGATCCTGAGTTGCATGGCTGTGGTTAGCTCCTCCAACTTTTATCGCCTCATCCTCCAACAGACATTTGACCCCACAAGTTGGTTTCCAGTGGAACTTCACATAGTGTGCTTTGCCAGCTTTGTTAATCAAAGTGTATGTGTTAACACCAGAACCTTCCATATGCCTGTAGTTTGCAGGGACTCCCACATCATCAAAGAGGAAACTGAACATGTGCAGACTTTCAGGATGGTGGGAGAAGAAATCGAGGATCCTCCAATTCTCTTGGATGTGGGATTTAGGGTTGGGCTTTAGGGAGTGAACCATATCAGGGAATTTCATGCCATCACGGATGAAAAACACAGGGAAGTTGTTTCCCACCAGGTCAAAGTTACCCTGCAACCAACAGAAGGATCACAACAAAACCCAATGAGTGACAATAACACATGACTGCAGCCCAATACCCTGAATATGAACACCAAAAGAATCTCAACTAGTCAGCCAACCACTGTCAGTACAACTTGCCTATAAAAATGTCATTCAGTCACAGAGCAGCAATGAGGTAGAGTGCAGCATGAAAGGGTGCTAACCGCAGATTGGAACAGCTGAATTACCATTAGCTGAAACGTGATTTACTATCTTACGCAACAGACAATATTTCAATTCCACCTTGATGGCAAAGCCAATGCCTCCCACTACAAAATACCAAACAATTTATACCTAAACTAGAAATATATGCCTACATATTTTTTATTTTTTTTTTCAGATCTTCGAGCAAAACTACATCACCAAAAAGCATACAAGAAGCTGTGAAAATCACATGAACACCAGAAGTTTGCTATCAATTAGCAAGCCCTTAATAATCGGCACATGAAGCAATTGACGCCACCTAATAACCGTACCTCTCAGATCTGACCTAGATATACTTAAACCACTGGTCAAAAAACCTCGGCACCAATTCATCCCTTACCTCTCGGGTGTAGAACTTCACAGCAAATCCTCGAGGGTCCCTAAGGGTTTCAGGGCTTCCACGCTCATGAATAACAGTGGAGAATCGAACAATCACAGGTGTCTGGACACCTGGAGCGCGCAAGAAATCAGCGCATGTAAGATGTGAAATGTCATGGGTGACTTCAAAGAAACCCTTTGCACTTGCCCCCCTTGCATGAACAACACGCTCTGGGATCCGCTCCCGATCAAAGTTAGCAAGCTTCTCAACCAAATGATAATCCTCCAACAGAATGGGACCTGTCATGGCAGCACATTTCAGAGACACATATCATTACCGTAACTATTCAGTAGAGTCAAATCACAAAAAGTGCAAAATACGTTCAACACAATAAGTCCACTGTGACAAAACTCGATCCAATGGCTACTTAACTCGGACGCCTTCCATAACATCCCCCCCCCCCCCCCAAAACCAAAAAATGATAATAATAAAGAAAGAAAAAACATCAGACAAAAGGCAAAGAACCAAATGTGTGCAATGGAAAAGTTCTTTAGCAGATGAGACAAATGGAAAACAGGTCTAGTTCTTGTTCATACAAAATCATGGATAAATCCATTCAAGTAATCCTCTAAAGGTCTAGAATTGAACTATTTATGAAGTCGTTAAAAGCAATGGCAATGAAGAAATGATGGATTTTCAATGGCACAACTAGTACAGGCTCATAAAACCCTCGTTCAGAAGCTCCCCATATAATCACCTCACAAAAATAGATCAAATCATCCAAATCAACACAAAAAGGAAACCCCCTTAATTTTTTTTTGCAATCCTTTTTCTTTTCTTTTTTTTTTTGCAATCCTTTTTTCTGTAAATAAACCTGCTTTTACAAGAATCAGGCATTCCCATTGCAAACGGAAGTGAATACAGCCAAAAATTCCTCAACAACAACCAGCATAGCACAGAACTTCACTATTGTAAGGCAATACTTGCGTAAAGAAAGCAATAAAAACCAAATAAACTGGGTCCCCTCTCTTTAAAAAGCTGCACAGAGAGGCAATACAACAAACCTCCAACAACGACCCAAGAGAGAGGGGGGGCTAACACGGGCAACAACAAGAAGAAGAAGGCAAGCTTTAGGATCAAGGAACCCCAAAAAGACGAATTCAATTGCAACAATCTTCAAAAATTGAAACACCATTACAGAATGATTATAGTAACCATTTCCTAAAGAGGCTTCAAGAAAAACAGGGCCAACCCAAGAAAATAAGCAAACACCCATTTTCGCCAGAATCAAACACCTACATAACGAGAGAGAAGAATCGACACATACCCCTGGTACCAACAGTCAATGAAGAATTGTTGTTCCAAACAGGAGCACCAGAATTGGTGGTGAAGAAAGGGGAATTGTACGCACTTGAAGGTCGGTACTGCAACAAAACCAAAAACCCAGAAAATCAATCAATCAAACAGAGATTCACAAAATCAAACTAAAAATTCAAGGAAAGAGAAAACGGATTCATCCAATTGAATCCAAATCCGACACAAAAAAACAAAGGTTTAGAAAGCAGAAAATGAACAAGAACAAACCTTGTATGGATCCATGGCGATGGAGTAAGAGAGCTAGAGAGAGAGTTGGGAGAGACAATCGAGGCAAGAGGCGAACAACTATTTTATTTTATCATAAAAAATGGTGAGTTTTCAGTATTTATAGGGTCGTGGTGTTTCTCTCTCTAGCTAGAGAGATAAAGATGGGTATGTGGCGAGCACATATTAATGTCACCCAAAATGGTGGTTTTTTCATTTTTGTTTTTCTTTTTTTTTCACTTGCGATATTTTTTCATCGCCGCTAAATCAACTCGGCAATTAAAAATTTAAAAAATGACACTAATAGAAGATGCCGATAAATGTAGGGCTGAGGTTGCCATCGATTTGAATTAGAGTTACTAAAAAATTATCCGATTTAAATACATAAATTTATCTGATTTTAAAAAATTAGATATAATTATAAATTATTTATTTGAATTTTAAATCTGGATATTTTACTTTTTATATTTTTATTATTTGAACTTGATTTTGATCCAAATTTAATTTTATTTGAATTATCCGAGCTAAAAAAAAGGGTATAAAACATTAATTTTTTATCTGAATTTTAATATTCTCTAATTTATCTAATCTGAACTCGAACTTTTACCAGTCCTAATTTGAATTACCCCATCAGTTTACTTGAAATTAAAAAGAGAATGAAAATCATAGTTGCTAGATGGTATTCTCTATCAGCATAAGTGGTTTTAATAAAAAATAATTAGTTTCTGCTTTTTAAGAAAATTGATGGAAATGACCTCTTGAATTAACAAAAATATGAAACTTAGACGTTCGATCATTTTAAATATTGCGAAGGCAGTTTTAAATTTGAAAACAAAAATAGACTTAGTATGCTCCTGAGAGTATAATTTAATTTTCATAAAAATTAGGAATTTTGCTTATTAATATATAGTATGTATATAATTGAATAATCCACTTTTAATTTTTCATGTGGGAAAAAGTTTTCTTGCTATCTAGTAGCCATATGAATATATTGCTAAACAAAAAAATAATCTGCAACAACAATAAACATCACTAGTGATGACTGATGACCTTCGATTTTATTATTTTAGAGTATTCTTAGCAGTGAGTCAATTTTTTTACTCACCAGTGGAAGTCTATCTCTGTCACATCAGTGTGTGAGCCAACTTTTTGGCTCACAAAGTCACAATCCTTCATCTGTTCAATGTAAGGCTCACCACTTTGACTCACAAAATAAAATAATATCAGTTGACTCACTCTATAACACACAACTTTATTTGTAAAATAAAAAACTAATTAAAAGTATTTAAAAAAATTAAAAACAAAGAAAAAAAGGCTCGTGAGCCGTGAGCCAACCAGTGCATTTATTTCCCCTCCGCAATCCCTTTCCCTCTCCTCCTTTTTGCCTCACAACCCAACCGCCCGAGGTGCTCTCATATTATGATAGAACTTCTTCGAGGAATGCGGTTTATATTTGTGATCGTGAGGTAAGCAACCTTTTTTTTTTTAAAGGGTGAGCATAAGTTTTCAGACAGACACAATGTGTGTTTATTCGCATGAGCGGACTTGGGCGGAAGATGAGGAATGTGGAGTCCTTAGCCATCAAACTAGGACGGTTTCGACAAGAGAGCGAACTTATACAACATAATATGGTTCAATGAAGAAGATAAATAATAAATTAATCTACATAAATTGACAGAATGACGATATCAGTTGCATTAATAATTCCTCGTGCTTGTAATATATTACATATATAATAAGATACTTTATAGAGGAGAACACAATATCACTTATGAAAATAGAGAACGATCTGACAAACTAGTTATGGTAATTAAATAAATTAACTTTATATAAAGTAACTTTATTGAGTAAAAGTAGGCATTCTCATTGATTAAATAGATTGACAATGGTCCCTTATAAAATCAGAATTGAAAATTGGGGAATATATTTTTTTCATCCCCTTTAATTTTTTGAATTTGGAAAATAAAAATAATATAAATGATGGGCCAAAATTGAATTTAAAGTGCTTATATATAATACTTGTTTACTGTCATAGCCTGTTAATTGTGTTGTTTTGCTCTCATTTTCTGGCAAAAGATTTTTCAATTCTAAAATATTTTCTCAAATTTTTTTATAGATCTATTAAAATTAAAATTTTTTATGATAAAATCTACACTGAAAATTATTGTTTTTGATATTCTAAAATATTTTCTCAAATTTTTTTTATAGATCTATTAAAATTAAAATTTTTTATGGTAAAATCTACACTGAAAATTATTGTTTTTGATATTCTTATCCTGATGTGGAATGCGTAGCTTCAAAGGAAACACATAATATTCTTCAAAAAAACAAAAAAGGAAACACATAATACTCGTGTTAGGATCCTATTAGATTTGAATTGATCCTGGCGTGACCGCCCTGTTTCAACGTCATGGCTTCAAAAGGTGGTACCAAAAACATTTTCGTGCAGAAGAATGAAAGTTTGACCAGACGCTTAACATGTTTATTTATTTATTAATATCAATAGATGTGATCGATAAAACACAGCTTTTTCTATTATAATAAAGATGATAAATATTGTACCAATATTTTATGGAAGCAGACGCAAAAGTTTTCTGCATACATTAACTTGACTTTTTTTTTTTAACCAACACATATTAGTTCAAATAATTTAATATTTATTTTTTAAATAAAATATTAGCTTCGAATCTTATAAATAAAGAAAATTCATTATAAAATAGTAGTTTTTTTTATTGAGTTAATAGTAACTTGACTATAATGAAATGGATTATCCAAGTGCACCAAAACAAAAGTTTCTGTTTTGGTGCATTTTTTGTTGCTCAGCCCTTTGTATATGTTTTTCAACCTATTTATATCTTTTTATCTTTTTACTCACATTTTATTAAGTAGTTTGTTTTAATCTTAAAACAAACACCGTTTTTGTTTCATAATATATACTTGAACCAAACTAGCTTACCAACAACAGTATGTTCAGGATATATTATTGTTAACTTATACGAATGTACTTCTAATTAACCTTTAACAGCAACTAACAATATTCAACACTGATAAGTATTTCAACACTAATTAGTGGCTACTCGTATTTTAAAATTATAATTTTCTAATATTCAGCACTCATCAATATTGATCAATATTAATAATCATCAATTAAGACTCACCAAAACCAATCATCACTTATTAGCAATTGTTTAGTATGAAAAGTTTTTTAAAGATATCTACCAGCTTGTGCACTCCTAATATTTTTGTTTTTAATAAACAAATATCACAAAATAAAGTGCGAAGTAAATTAAGTCATCAAAATAGCTATTATTACTTACCTAGTTTTAACACTTTATTTTGCTTTGATATGATTTACTTCTATCCATGTTAAAAAAATAATTTATGCCAAACGTCAAGAATATACAAAGCTATTTGCACAAACATTTGCAGTAATTGTTAGAATAAATACAACGCACGCAACGGCCGCCTAATTAGCGCGGGTTATGTTGAAGTCATCGCCAACGACTTTTGAAAAGCATATACAATCAAGAGTGTCATAAAGTTTTCCTTTCACATTTCAAGTCTTTGTTGGAATTATATATAAAGTGGGAGTCTCGTATTAATAAATTAAGAGGTCTTAAATATATATATATATTATAGATATACCAGTTTAGTGGACAAATAAAATATTAGTTGAATGTATTTGGGTTCAGATAAAACACAACTGGATGTATTTTGGATTTAAATAGAATATAGACAGATGTATTTTAGGTAACCCAATATGTTTATATTAATGCAGTAATTAGAAAAATTAACACAACGAATAAACAATTAGGTAAAAATTTTTATGTGTATGAATAAAATTTCTGGCTTCGACTAAAATTTTTCACTTCGTTTCTTTCATTAAAAAAACGGAGTCTAGTTTAGCACAGGTGGGAAATTTTAAGAGGTGAATATTAATATTAGGATGAATTGTCCATACTGAAGCTAATCAAGAACCCTATTTTGTTGTTTCATTTCTTTACCTTTCACGAACATTATGGTGGGATATTATTGAGAAATAAAATATCTAATAAACAAAAATAGGGCCACAAACTAACATCAATAGACAAAAATCAGTAACAATTTTTTTTTTTATGGGGCTAAGCAAAATTATTAAATTAGGCGATGTTCGGTAAAATTAGTTATTTAGATAACAGATAACGGTTTAGGTAGTTGATAGTTGTTTACGTAACAGATAGCATTTCTAATTTAACTGTCGGTGGATGTCTGTTTAGATGAGCGGTTGAAATAAATGTGTTCGGTATATTTAGCTGTTGGGTTAGTTGATTAATGTAAATTGATATAAAAAGATATAGATAATTCATAAATAATTTTTTTGGCCAAAAAATAACAAACGCTACTTCTGAATGCCAAAAGCTAATACTATTGATTTTTCAGAACGCTATTTAAAATACTAAATGCTACTTAAAAGTTAAAATTCTAGTCAAAATACTATGTTATTAACATTAAAAATTAAATAATTAATATATTAATTTTATCAAAGTACTAAACGCTATTCAGACCACCTCTAGCGGTTGCCTCGTGAGGCAAAAAGGAGGAGAAAGAAAAGGGGTGAAGCAACAGAATAGCTGCATCGGTTGGCTCATGGCTCACGGCTCGCGAGAAGGCTCATGGCCATGAGCCGGCTCACAAGCCATTTTTCTTTTTTCTAATATTTTTTAAATACCTTTAATTAATTTGTTGATTTTAAAAATAAAATTATGTGTTATTATTTTATGAGTTAAAGTGATGAATCTTTTATTAAAGATATGAAAAAGTATGAATCAAAAAATTAATTCATAAACAGAAAGAGATAAACGTTTTGATGAGCCAAAAAATAACTCGCGCTTCAAAATGCAGATGGTTCCTATCATGCAAGAAGATGCATGCACATGAGAATGGACCATTCGGGAAGCTCCACGTCGAGAAAGGTCTCTTGAGTTGCGTGCCAAAAGGCTAAATACCGAAAATATTTAATTTTGGAAGTTTTCATGGGGTATGGTGTGAAAGCGTCAATATTCCCGATAAGGTCGCTATCAAAACCCATAAAAGAATGGACCCTAATATCTTGTTTCTGCATGGGCTCTTTTCCCCATACACACAACACACCGCCATATATATATATATATATATATATTTTTCCGACCGAATTATCAGTATTTCCATATTCCACCCAATCAACCTTTTTGTTTGCCGTTTCCTTTTGAATGGGTAAGCTGCAGCCTGCAGCCATGCGGCACTTTGCTAGGGTTTCGTATAAATTATCTTATCACAAATTCTGACAATGAAAACTTTGTATGAGAATATTTATTTTTTAAAAATATATCAGTTTTATCAGTGTGTATATTAATATTTTGGAAAAAATTTACCCAAAAATATTACAATTTTTTTATTTTCTAGGCTAATAGGTGTGAAGGACCGCTCAAATAAATCAAACAATGTCAAAATTCGGATAAAAATTTGATGTTCAACAATTGACTTTTCTTGTCGAATAATTTAGACAAGGCTAAATTCAAATCAAAATCGGATTCAGACAACAGAAATTAAAAAAATATTGTGTCCAGATTTAAAATTCGGACAAAAAATTCATAACCGTACTCAATTTTTTCAAGTTGAATAAATTCCAATATTCAAATTGGACAATTTTTTAGCAGATCTAGAAGGACCTCAACACTTTCTACTCCAATTCACATTTCAATGAGAATTGATGGTATGACTATACAAACAAATGAATTAAGTGATGACTTTCTTGTCAATATGACCTGTACAAAACTGAGATCATCAACTATAGTAGTCCATTTATGAACATAAATTTTCCAGGAAGAAAGATGTAAAAGTTAATTGGTACCTCCCCAAAATCAATTCAGGAGATAGGTATTAAGACACCGTCAGTTACTGAATTACCTCATCGTTGTGTGCTAACCCAATGAATGTACTTGGTAAATATTATTCCTCGCTCCCTCTCCCCCGCCTTAGTCGCTTATTCTTTTCGTTGAAAAATAAAGGTTAAAAAATGAATAAAATGGGTTGAAGTGAGTTGAAGTGGATATTTTTTATTGAAATGGGTTGAAATTTGTATACTTTTTTATATAATTGATAGAAGTTGGTTAAAATAGTGGGCTGAAATAAGTTGAAGTTAATATTTTTTTAATGAAATTCATGAAGTGGATTAAAGTAAATTGAAGTTTATATATTGAGATTTACCAACGAAAAGAACAGGGTCTTAATTACTTAATTTTTTGTTGATCAAAATCAAGCTATTTTTTGTTTATGGAGTATGGATTTCTCTTGTCGTATGTATTTTTAGATTAGTAAGATTCAATTTCGCAACTTTATTTAAGGAAAATATGATCAAAGCGTTTTAGCTAAATTGTGATATATTCTTAAAAAAAAAAAGAATTTGTGGTGGTTTTTTATTGTTTATGTGTAGATAATGGTAGGCAAAAATAGTGCTTCAGTCATATGGAGTTTGAGACAAAAAAGTGACGATATGTGTCCTACCCCGACCTACCGCAAGACATCTTTAAGTGTCTTGCCGTCTTAAATTTACATATTTTATAATTTAAAATTATCAAACTTTCATTGATTATACTTAGAAATAAATTATCATGCTTCGATATTCGTCAGCTATGACAACAAAATATTAAATGATACTCTAATCATACCAACTCTATCCGTGAGGGTACATATGCATGATATGCATGTTTTAGAATTTTAACAAGTTATGGATGAAAAGATGATTTTACACAATTTATAAGTTGTGACATGCCTCCCTTATTCAATCATACTTTTTTTTTTCAATTTAAGGATATTATAATATAATTTTTATTACAAAGCAAGACATTTATCATTTAAATTTACCTTCAATGCCAGCTATTATGGCAACAATAGACTTAGTTGAAATAAGGGTATCGACTTTATAATACATCTTGAATCCATGTCACCTAATTTATTACGTACAACCGGGTGGACAACAATTGAGTTGTCCACCCCGGCCTACCATTAATCGCAAATTATACAGTAGGTTATCCGGTTCAACATTAATTATAATCAGCACTAATAGTAGTAATGGGTAAGTAGTGGAGTGATAAGGGTGTTTTACTCAAATTGATCAGGTCATGGGTTTAATTCATGATAAAAGTAAAGCCTATTTTTTTAATTATTATTCTTTTCATCCTAAAAATCTTTTAAGCGCCTTTCAAAAAAAAAATCCTAATTTTTTTTAATTCTTCCATTGAAATATTAAGGTATACAATTGTATTTACATTATGGATTTATGTTCACTATTTTTGTATAAAAATCCTAATTTTAAAATAAATATTAATTGAAAATTTGTATATTTATTATTCGTATTTTTACTCAATAGAAGCATATAGATTTATTATAAAAATAAGCAAAAATAAGAAAAAAAATTCACTACAAATTTTTATAATGTATGGATACAATGTTAGTGAGTAATACTGCACACGTTAGTGAGCTATATAATATATTTAATGAGCAATACAATGTTAGTAAGAAATATTTATATTACCTTTTATTTTGACATAAGCACATTCATATTATACATATTTAGTCAATATAATATAATTATAATCCAGCTCACTAAAAGTATGTCATAACTCATTAAATATAAGTCATAACTCACTAAAAGACGCATATATCAAACCTTAGAATATGAACAAAAAAGTATATGTGTTAACTAAAATTGTGTACTATATTGTTTGTTCACTCATTTTTTATTATGAATGATTAGTATTCCACGCTAAGTCATATTGATCACAAAATACATTTTATACCTTACCAAATATCTATCATAGTTCACTAAATAAATAACATAACTTACTAAAAAGAATAGAATAGATAGCCAGCAAATAATATTATCAAGTTCTTGGGTTATTCACAATTCAATCATTTTTCATTATGATATAAGGGTGTTTGTATTATATTTTGTGAGTATAATAGAAATGTAGTGAATTAATTAAATATAGTCCAACTCACTAAATATATGTCATACCTCACTAAATATATATCATACCTCGCTAAAAAATATAGACAATTAGAATATAATTTAGGGCCTGTTCTTTTCGTGGGTAAATAGGGGTAGGTAAAAGGTTAAAGTGGATTGAGGTGGGTTGAAATTAATATTTTTTTTTGAGGTGGTTTGAAGTAGGTTGAAGTGGGTTGAAATTGGTTGAAGTGGGTTGAAGTTAGTTTTTTTTTTTTTTTTTGGTGGTGGGTTGAAGTGGATTAAAATAATGAGAATGTAATTATGTGTGATAATTTATGAAGTTATTATAATTTTTAGTGCATTTTTTCGCTGAATGGTAATTTCACAATTTTGTAACTATTTTTCTGAAAGTTGGAGGCCGGCACAACTTGTCAATTATTTTTAACGATTTGGGTTATAAAATTTATTGATGACAACTTTTTATATACGTGCTTTTTTTTCATGGGTAAATATAAAAATACAAACCTAAATCCACTTCAACTTGTTTCAACCCACTTTCACTATCAACTAATGTTCAATTTATAACATTAAAAAAATTCAACCTACTTCAACTGACCTCAACCTACTTTAACCCACCTCCCCCTTTCACCCGCCTCAATTTACCGACGATAATAACAGGCCTATATTCAAAAAATTCAGATGTAAGAAAAGAAAATAGTATGATCGTAAGTGTTACAAAATATATCAGTAATGTAGATTTGTTGTTAATTTTTAAATGTAGCAGTTGGTTGAAAATATAACATTAGCTTTTTTCTAATTTTATAAAATACGAAAAATTAAGTTGTGAAAAATAATAAAAATATGATGTAATTTGAAAAGCGTGTGACATTAAAATATGATGATGATAATTTGAAAATTAAAATGGAATCATATCTAATCAATACTGCCTGATGCATCATAATAATCAACAAAATGGAATCGTATCTAGTCAATTTAAAAATACCAACCTCAGCCTCCTTTCATTAGTTTAATCAAGTTTAATTTATCACATCAACAAAATTCAACCCACTTCAATGTACTTCAACCCACTTCAACCTACTTCAACCCACCTTAACCTACTTCATCTTTTTACTAACCCCAAGTTACTTATAAATTTTTATCATTTTCAAATCATACTACTTTTGCAAAAATAATTAAATCTCACATGACACTTCACAAATTATTAGATTTATAAAGGGGTGGGTTGAAATTGGTTGAAGTGGGTTGAGGTAGGTTGAAGTGGGTTGAAGTGAGTTGAGATTGATATTTTTTTCAGATGGGTTGAAGTTGGTAAATCTAAAATGACTTACGAAAAGAACAAGGCATTAGTGAGTTTTAGATGCATAATAACATTTTTTTTAGTACAATAGTACATTTTAATAAGTTATATAGTATTTTTACTAAGTGAAACCTAGGGTATATAAGATGTATTGATTTGATCTATTCGCTTACTAAAAGTATGTATTAGCTCATTAAAACTATACCTCAACGCACTAAGTATTGCAGTGAGCTATACATTTTTAGTGAGCTGAAATTCGATTGTACAATTGCTTCTGTAGTATTGTAGTAAGCTATACATTTTTAGTGAACTGAAATTCAATTGTACAATTTCTTCTGTACAACCGATTGTATGATATAACCACTCAGTAAATAAATATTATATTTCACTTAAAAATATAGACAATTAGAATATAGTTTAGTGAGTTTTAGATTCACAATAATATTTTTTTAGTACAATAGCACATTTAATAAGTTATATAGTATTTTTATTAAGTGAAATTTGGGTACATAAGATACATTAATTTTAGCATGTCTGCTCCCTAAAAGTATGTATTAGTTCACTAAAATTGTGTCTCAACTTACTAAAATATTTTAGTGAACTATACATTATTTTTAGTATGCAAAACTGGATACACAACAGTATATTTTAGTGAGCCAAAATCCGACAATTTTCTTTATTTTTTATACGTGGCGCGTCAGATGGGCAAATTGTGGACCTGGTTGTACAATTGTTTTTGTACAAATGGGTGAACCATATACCAACTATAAAAAATATATTCAGATAGATAAATTAGAGTAACCTTATAATTATAGGTATGACTAATTACTAAATTTCTGTAAATGCGGATTTTGTTTGAATTATTCTTGAGTAAATTATTAGTGACTTCAATCAAAATAAACGGTAATCACATAATAAATTATTAATCATCATCAAATATCCAAAGAGGGGTTAGTTATAGATTAATGTGCGTCGCCCCATCTGTGTCTCATACAATTTCATCTTCATTTGAGAATTGGGATGTAGATGGGCATTGGGAGTGACATGAGCATATCCATGTTTATGTTGAGGCATATTAGATGCAGGAAGCTATCAGCCCATTGCTATGGAATAACAATTATTCAAGATAAAAACACTAGGAAACAACACCGATACTTTTCAAATTGCATAGAGCCAATTCAAAACTGAGAGAGTGATTTACTAAAGTTTTCCAGAGAGGAGTATATTGGGTGCAGAGTTGGATAAAGCTGATCCGACACGATTATCAAACCAAAACCGAAACGAAGTTATAAGTAAGTTTTGATATAAATTTTCAACCCATTCAACTAAATGGTTGCCACATTCAACCCGTTTAATTAAATGAGTTAGACTCATATCAAGATTCTCAACGCGAAAAAAATATATATTTAACCCGTTTGGTTAATGTGTTAAACAAGTAAACTCATTTTCTTGTTTATCCTTTATACGTTTACCTTTTTATTGGATAATTAAAAATACAAATATTTTTGAAAAAATGTGAATTATGATGATTCATGGGAGTTTTAGAGAGTAATTGTTTAATATGATAGGTAAACTTAATTTTTAACGCTATGTAATTATGTATTAGTTGAAAATGTAAAATGCATAAATAGATAATTGGACGACTGAACTCAATCTGTTTATTTTAAATAAGTTAAGCGGGTCAATCCTTTTAAAAGTTAAGCGGGTCAATCCGTTTAAAAATTAAACGGGTATATGTTAAAGTTTTTCACCCGTTTTAATAAACGGGTTAGATTTAGGTCGAAAAATTCTCAGCCCATTTTTATTTAACACGAATATAAATTCGATCTGATCCGACCTAAACTACCCGGCTCCAACTGGGTATGTGCACAAAAATGGCCAGGTGAATTCTTGTCCGACGTAGGGCCACTCATTAACTCTAGAGCAAAGTCATATACATTGTGGCCGCTGCTTTGGCATAGGCAGCTCAAGCCAACACGTTGCTAAGAACCACATCACAATTTAATTTTTTTTAAAAAATTGACTTGAAAAAGGCAAATTGCCCTTTCTTTCCATTTCTTTTCACTTTCGTCGTTTTTAAAAAACAAAAATCAAAACCATGCAACATTAGATAATTTGATATAATTTAGCCAATTAGAATCCGTGATGATATTTTCAGTTTGATAGATTAACCGAACCTCACTCGTCAAGTTGTGGGGAGGAGGAGAGATTAACAGAATTGTGTTTTAAAATACAAAATTCTATTATATTTTAGAGTATATATTGTTTTTATCTTGACCACAGGATGGCCCTGATTTTATCCAAGGCATTGTGAACGTTGGAGAGGCTTTTAAATTTTTAATGAAGTTGAAAACTCACACTGACACACATAAAGTGCCTGGATTGGAAGGATTGATTTTGTATTTATGTGGGCCTGGTACCTACGGGCTCTTAGTTATATTTGGGCTTATCGCTTAATAGCCCAACCCGTTAATATTAAAGAAGGCCCAAGCATTCCTCGCGAAGGTCTAGTGTCTTCGTAAGTGCTACATAACCTCAAAACAATTATTTTTCAAGTGCCAGCTCCATACCGATTAGTGAACGGCTCGACCCAACTAGGGTCTGTTTAGGGGCACCTGCACGGAAGTAAGATAGAGGAATAAAAGTCACAAAAAGCAGAGAGAAGGATAAATAAGAGTACGTAGTTCAGACTTGTTTGAAATGGTATAAAAATTAGTACTAATTAAGAAAAAGTAATCATATGTATACATATATATATATATACACATATATGTATATACATACATATATACACACACATGTATATATATTTATATGTATATCCATCCTTCTATTTTGATAAAAATAAAGGGCTTACAAAGGTATTTGAGCAAGTGCCCAGTAGAATGTTGGCTGATTTAAAATAGTCAACAGTTTAGCTGAATTAGGGTTCACTTCGACAATGTCTACGGTATTAAGATAGAGGAATAAAAATTGTTAAGAGCAAAGGGGGGTCAGAGTAGAGCTCATCAATGTGTTGGGCCCCCTACTTCAACTCGACCCTGAAAAATAAGGATTAGAGTCGACGTGTTTGCCTATGCCCCGATCCTTAAATTGAGAGTACCTGACTATGATGAGGGTGAGGCTCCAGTGGGGGGGTTTTGACCCTCGGATCGGACTCACAAACCTTCACCTGAAAAAAATAAAGTAAAGTTTTAAATTAAAACAAAAGACTTTGAGTTTCATTTATTCAAAGCATGTTGACTTGTACTTTCTTGCCTCCTTTTGCCTACCTCCTCTCACTTACTATCTCAAGACCTCACTGACTCGCACCCCTTTCACGATCATTCTGTACTGTTTGGAGTGTAGTTTTAGTGAATTAATTGTTATAGTCATTAAATTACGCATTGTAATATTTGCGATTACGATAATTTTCATGGTAACATTCTATTACACTAGACATTTCGTTTAATATGATATTTACTATTGAGTTTTATGATAAAAAATTGAAATTTAGTGAAAAATTTCATAATTCTATATAAAAAATGTTTGAGGGTCGGATCTGACTCGATAATCTGAAAGTACCCACAAAGTCAGGGTTAGGGTCGAGGGTATGTGGACCCACTCGATGATCAGGCAGGGTTAGGATCAAGCAAACCTTACTTGTCAACCCTCATAATCGACCTTTGACTTGTTTCAACCTTTAATTTGACCCGGTCTAGGTTAAGTGAGGGGAGGGTAAATAAAAATAAGTAATCTAACAAAGTTGGAAAGTTAAGTTAAAGTAGATGAGAGTGCATGGGAGTAAGTAGCCTATACCTATTTCAAATGGTATGAAGATTAGTACTAAATAAGAAAAAGTAATCACATATATATCCTTCTATTTTGATAAAAGAAGGGGCATCCAAATGTATATGAGCAAAGTAACATTAGTTTATATTTTGTGAAATGAATAACCTCCATGAATTCCAAATTGGGGAGTGACGAAAATTGGAATAAAGAAGAGTTAACTCATATTTTACGTATCAAGTCTCACCAATGTCTGCCAAATATGGTTTAGAGGAGCTGTTACTCTCACTTGTTCCCCTTACCCCTCTCTACCTCTCTTTTAATCAAATAAACGAAGTCAAAATCAAAAAGCAGTTAGAGCAGATAGGATGCAATTTCGATTAGAGCCCATATCAAATCTCATTAATCTCCTAAAATGATTGCAATGAGATTTGATATAGCATTTGAATTAGATCAACTCGATTTTGATTCATATTTCATGATGAAAAGTTGAAAACCTATAATGCTAGATTACCTTTATAATTTGAAACTAAGTAAATCTAAGAATCCAATGTATAGTAATTTAAGTTGTCGTCATCTTGAATCAACTTAATTCAATTGAGAGCATAGTTTAAAAATTGTTTATTTTGAATTTGATCATGTATATGATAGACTTACTTTGTGAATAATAAAGAACAATATAATATTTGATACAGAAGAAACTCTGCTGGTAGGGTCACGTCACTGACCCACACAAGAAGGTCCATCAGATGGGCTTCAACCGTGGGGCCCCTGACTTGGCCGAGTGGAGTCTTGTCCTCTTCGAAGCCCATGGACAAAGACAACCTAGTGAAATTACCAGCTAATCCTTCTGCACTGTACTCTATAAATACTCACCTAATATTTGAGAAAGATAATGAATGCTGTGCACAGATACCTAAGCACTGTCATCACACATAAGGACTCCGACTTTTTTGTATTTTCTACTTCTCCTTCTCCTCTTATAAGGCTCTAACTTGACCGTCGGAGGGGCGTTTCTCGAACCCCCACCTGAGAGTGTCTTTATGCAAGAAGAACGGAAGACCTGACATCCCAGACAATCACCATCACATAAGTCGTTTTTTTACGACCTCATATATCCTATATCCGTTCAGAAACAATATTGTAATCAACTTTGTAAATTTAGAAATGACCATTTCAATGTATTGGATCCTACTATTAAACGGTCATATATAAATTCAGATTTTTTTTGGTTTTTGTTTTTGGTTGATTCAAATGAGTTACAAAAAACAATACAAAAAACATACAAATAGAATCAAATATAAGACCTAAAATTAACTTAGTTATAACATTAAATATTATTTAAAACACTATTATCAACACACGATCCTTGTATATTCAAAGAGTCTCAATCATCAGGCCAATGTTTTATTGGCTGTAAATCTACATAATGAATTCAAGTCTCACATGCATTTTCTTTTTACATACGTGGTTTTTTTTTTTTAAAAAAAATTTTCTCGTCTGGGTTTTTTGTAAGGGGGCTCAGCAACCTGGTTAAAACTCGTTGCGCCATGTTTACTGTCTGCTCGATATAGTCTCTCTCTCTCTCTCGACTCCGCCAAATTTCATTTCTTTGATTTGTGGGTTCAGTTTCATCATCTCAACTCCCAAACAGCGATTGTGAAGGTATGTTATATTTTTTTGTCTCCAATTTGCGTTGTTTTTGTTGATCTTATGTGGTTATAGATCGATCCGTAGTGATTTCGTCATCGATTCATGAATTTGTGACTTATGTTATGCATTTGTGTTAGGGCGATTTTAGATTTTTTGTTTGAGTAAGTGGGATCTGATTTGATTACACTGTTACGCACTGGATGTGCATTGCAATAGCGCAATCAGAATAGCAAAAATTGTGAAAAGAATTTTTTTGCGGCATGTAGAATCAAGGGTGGCTGAAACTGGGTTAACTGTTAATGGGGTTCTTCAATACAAAGAGGTTTTTATGACTTATGAGAAGGGTTTTCTGCATTTCTGGTATCTGGATCAATTGATTTGATTGAGAAAACCCAGCTTGAACTCTCCAAGAAATGCAATTTCATTTGTTGTTGGGATTTCAGATCAAGAGAGACAAAGATAAGGTAGAATCATGGAAAAAACCTGCACACTATTGGTTCATTTTGACAAGGGGACACCGGCATTGGCCAATGAGATCAAGGAGGCATTGGAAGGAAATGATGTGCCTGCAAAAGTGGATGCAATGAAGAAGGCAATCATGCTTTTGTTGAATGGAGAGACGATCCCTCAGTTGTTTATCACTATTGTTCGGTATGTTTTGCCCTCTGAAGACCATACGATTCAAAAGCTTTTGTTACTTTACTTGGAGATCATTGATAAGACTGATTCTCAAGGACGGGTGCTTCCTGAGATGATACTGATTTGTCAAAACCTGAGGAATAACTTGCAACACCCAAATGAGTATATTCGTGGTGTGACACTTAGGTTCCTTTGTCGATTGAATGAGACCGAGATCATTGAGCCTTTGATCCCATCTGTCTTAAGTAACTTAGAGCATAGACACCCATTTGTTAGGAGGAATGCTATACTTGCTGTGATGTCAATCTACAAGCTCCCGCAAGGGGAGCAGCTCTTGGTTGATGCACCTGAAACGATTGAGAAAGTGCTTTCGACAGAGCAAGATCCATCGGCCAAGAGAAATGCATTTCTTATGTTGTTCACATGTGCCCAAGAAAGGGCGGTTAGCTATCTCTTTACACACATTGATCGGATCTTGGATTGGGGTGAGCAACTACAGATGGTTGTGTTGGAGTTGATTCGTAAGGTTTGTAGGACCAACAAGAATGAGAAGGGAAAGTATATTAAGATTATTATATCTCTACTCACTGCCCCTTCAACAGCTGTCATATATGAATGTGCTGGGACCCTTGTTTCTCTGTCATCGGCGCCAACAGCTATAAGGGCTGCTGCTGATACATACTGCAAGTTGTTGCAGTCCCAGAGTGACAACAATGTTAAGCTTATTGTGCTTGACCGGCTTCTTGAGTTGAAATCTTCACATAAAGAGATAATGGTTGAGATGATAATGGATATTCTACGTGCTCTTTCTAGTCCGAATGTTGATATTAGGAGGAAGACATTGGATATTGCCCTTGAATTAATTACTCCTAGGAATGTTGACGAGGTAGTTCTTATGTTGAAGAAGGAGGTTGTTAAGACCCAAGGCGCTGATCTTGAGAAGAATGGAGAGTATCGGCAAATGCTTGTTCAAGCCATCCATACATGTGCTATGAAATTCCCTGAGGTAGCTAGCACAGTTGTCCATGTGCTAATGGATTTCCTTGGGGACACCAATGTTGCTTCAGCTATGGATGTCGTTGTCTTTGTTCGTGAGATCATTGAAACTAACCCCAAATTGCGGGTTTCTATCATAACAAGGCTTCTGGATACTTTCTATCAGATTCGTGCTGCCAGGGTATGCTCATGTGCTTTGTGGATTATTGGGGAGTACTGTCTCTCACTCTCTGAAGTCGAGAGCGGGATTACAACTATCAAGCAATGCCTTGGAGATCTTCCATTTTACACAGCTGCTGAGGAGGAGGAGGCCAAAGAGGCTCCAAAAGCTAACCAGCCAGCAAGCGCTGTCACAGCCTCTTCTAGGAGGCCTGTAGTCCTTGCAGATGGAACTTATGCCACCCAAAGTGCCGCCTTAGAGACTGCTATGTCTCCGCCTACCCTTGTTCAGGGGTCATTGGCTTCTCAAGGGAATCTGAGATCCCTGCTACTTTCAGGGGACTTCTTCCTCGGGGCAGTTGTTGCATGCACCTTGACAAAACTTGTTTTGAGATTGGAAGAGGTACAACCATCCAAGGTTGAAGTGAACAAAGCAACAACCCAGGCTTTATTATATATGGTGTCTATGATTCAGCTGGGACAGTCGCCTGTTCTTCCACACCCTATTGACAATGATGCTTATGATAGGATAATTCTTTGCATCAGACTTCTGTGCAATACAGGAGATGAGAGTAGAAAGGTATGGCTTCACTCTTGCAGAGAAAGCTTTGTGAAAATGCTAGCCGACAAGCAATTCCGTGAGACTGAGGAAAGGAAAGCAAAGGCTCAGGTTTCTCATGCGCAGCCTGATGATCTTATCGATTTCTATCATTTGAAGAGCAGAAAGGTCAGTGTGCGTTCCCTGTTGATAATTGTTGCTGTTACCTGTTCGGCGACTAGCATATAACAATAAATTATATTGGCTATCCAGTTATGTGGGGAATATACACATCCTTGCTTCTCTCTTTTTGCCATAGGCACCTTAAGATCGGAGATGGTTGTCACTGTGAACGTTCGCCGTGCTATTGCCGTTTGACAATTTACATTTGCTTGATCATTCTGTTTCTTATTCAAATGATGATTGCCAGTAACTTTTGTATGAGAGATGGTCTATATGACCAATGTGAGATTATTGATGTGATGGTTCAATACATGTTCCATGTGCCTTCTAATGGCAGCCTGCCAGCTAATTATGATGTTTTTGACTTTTTAGAACTCCTTCGGATCGACAAGTCATGTGCAGCATCAATGTCTTCCATCTGTTAGCATTGGGATCAATATTGGCTCTTGCTGTGCTGCATTCACCTTGTCTGTTGAGACATTAGCTACGGGAATTTTCAAATGCTTGCGTTAATGATCTCTAAAGTTTAGATCTTTATGGAAAATTTTTAAAAACTTTCTCTGTGGTATATGTGCATAATGCATGGCTAGTGCTAGCAGAATTCTTCTGTTGGCAACATACCTGATCAATGGTTCCTTGAAGATAGGACTGTATTTGGCACTGATATTGAGATGTTAATTTACTAATTTAGGCGAGTGATGGATTCATATTAATAGGCACCCCCCACCTCCATCAGAGAAACCAGAACATAAGAATAAATAATTGCATGATTAGTGAAAATCTTGTCATTTAAGGGAGTCTGGAGAATATATGCTTGTTTGTTACACATTTTGCTATTCATCTATCAGCTGTTCAATCATCGTTGCCCATAAAGCACTTCAGCAGTTCTACATCTACTTTCTCTGTTCTACCTTTGGGCTACGCCTGCCTTGTTTTGATCTCAGCTATGGCGGGTAATGATGACGCTTTGTATAGAAACCCTCTTTTCCGCAGTCAATGACATGTGTCACTTTGCCAGGGCATGAGCCAGCTTGAATTGGAAGACGAGGTCCAAGATGATCTGAAGCGTGCTACTGGAGAATTTACCAAGGACAATGACGATGAAAACAAACTCAATCGTATTCTTCAGCTCACAGGATTTAGTGACCCGGTTTATGCTGAAGCTTATGTGACTGTTCATCATTATGACATTGTTCTTGATGTAACAGTCATCAACAGAACAAAGGAAACCCTGCAAAATTTATGCTTGGAGTTGGCAACTATGGGTGATCTCAAGCTGGTGGAGCGTCCCCAAAATTATACTCTGGCACCCGAGTCAAGCAAACAAATTAGAGCCAACATTAAGGTTTCTTCTACTGAAACAGGGGTTATTTTTGGAAACATTGTCTATGAGACTTCAAATGTTCTCGAACGCAATGTCGTGGTTCTCAATGACATTCACATCGACATAATGGATTACATTTCTCCTGCAACCTGTGCTGATGTTGCATTCAGAACTATGTGGGCTGAATTTGAATGGGAAAATAAGGTATGCTTTTCTGTTGACTATGTTGGAAATGTGTTCAATTGATGAACAGACCTTTCATAATGCTTGAATTCTGTTGTATATTTTATTTTATGTAGTGATTTGGGTTGCCCAAGGTCTTTTGTTAATACGCTGAACAAAGTCTATGAAGCATGTGGGCATTCATTATGACTAGCTCAGTCAGTACGATTGTGGGTTTTTGTGTGCAAGACTTTGGTTTAGGGATAGTCCGGCTGGGGTACCTCCTACAAAGGTCCCAAATTGCGCAGGCTGTGGTTACAAGATAGGACTGCAGTTCTTGGCTGGATTACTCTACTTTGTTCTGGTATGGGCTTCTGGATTACAATCATGGTACGTTGTATGGGGATTATGGGGATTTTATTGTTATTTTGAGTGTGACTATGGGTGAGCGAAGGCTTCAACTTGGATGACATAATCCTCCTTGCTGGGTTTGGGTTTAGTGATGGCTGAGGTTAGATAAGGGCCTTGTAAGTCTTAGCCAGCTTATTGTTGCGTTCGGGGTTCCCCTCCTTTTTCCTTTTTTGTATGTGTGAGTTTTTTTTTTTTTTTGGGGGGGGGGGGGGTGTCTATTTTTGGCAAGCAGGATTGGGCATGGTAGCTTTGTCTTGGTTTTGGAAATCAGACCTGTGGAAACAGGGTGCCTACTTCTTATGGTCCTTGAAAAGAATTTCAAATAAGATATCTCAATTCTCAACTGCTTTTTAAGAAGACCTTGTCCTTGTGTTCCCTTGTATCTGCTGGGCACCTCACCAAGCTGCCCTCCACTCATGAATGTCGTAAAACAATTCTAGTTTCTGATGATTCGCAAAACTTATTGGATTGTACGATGTCTTTTTGTCCATGAGTCATATGTTTTTATACTCTTACTGCTTTCCGTTTAGTTGTAGTTATGTTTGCTCAACATTTTAGTTGGTTGGTTACATATTTCTAAAGCCATTGCAGTGTTGTTATTGTATGGCGCCCTGGCAGAGCGCCATCATTGTCCTCATATAGCCAGGTCTGCTTAGAGCTTGGGGCCTGTATTGTTTGGTCTAGTCTATTGCACAATCCAAACAATCTACTTTCCAATGCTTTGTCTTCATCTTGGATGTTACATGATCTTAGTTTATCTCGATATACCTTACATTGAGCAAGGTTTATTCATATTTGTGACCTTACATAGTTAATATTTCTAGTTGTTTAATATAATGAAATGAAAAGGAAATCCAGGTCAAGAAAACTGGGCTAATTTTGGTTATTGCTATGACAATCTTAAGATGTTTATGACAATCTTAAGATGCTGTTGACTTTTCTCCTCAAAAGCAAAATCCCGTAGATCACTTCCTCATCTTTCATTATTTAACATCCCATTCTTTTCTATGCATCCACTACTTACTTGCTTCTCTAATCACAATAGCTGTTTGTCTTCAAAATTGGGGAGAGTCTTGTGCTGTACTTATTGTAGCTGAATCTCATTATCCTGTGAACCATGGGGGAAGCATGACCACTGGTCTACTCCATGCTGATGTGAACTTGATGGGTTTTACAGTGTGTTGTTGACTTGTTGTTTTGTTGATTATGGATTGAATGGAGCTGTTTATAATTTTAGCTGTTCGATTTAGTCTTTGTATGTGTCCAAACTTATTTCGATATTGCTTAAGTTGATTCCTTCCCTCTTTACTTGTGCATCATCTCACTTTTCTACTAGTGTCTGAGGGCTTCATGCTAGTTCTATATCAATTTTACTCGATCACCACTTTATTAACTTGCAATTTGGTGATTCATTTCAAATAGGTTGCTGTAAATACTGTGATTCAAGATGAGAAGGAATTCCTTGACCACATCATCAAGTCGACAAACATGAAATGTCTTACTCCACAGTAAGTTCCATATGCAACGGTTGTTGCCTTTCTCCTCACTGTAGAGGTTTTTTTCCCCTCCTCTATAAATTATGGAGATTATGGAGTTTCTGCCCTTATACTCTTCTAGTGAGGACTTAGGAGTCCTGTTGCCCTGTGTATACCAATTTAGAGGTAAGGTACCCCAACACCCCCCCCCCCCCCAAAAAACAAAAAAACAAGAAGCAAACGAACTCTGCCTACGTTGGAGTCCAAGTTATTGGGTTTGGTCTGCTTACCTAGCTCCCCCCAACTCCTGTACCCCCCCCGCCCCCCCCCCCCCCCAAAAAAAAAGATTTTGCATGGCTCACTTGTCCATTATTGCTACTTGGTTTCAGATCGGCCCTAGAAGGGGAATGTGGATTCCTTGCTGCTAACCTCTATGCGAAAAGTGTTTTTGGGGAGGATGCTTTGGTAAATGTAAGTGTTGAGAAACAAGCCGATGGCAAGCTCAGTGGTTATATCAGAATAAGAAGTAAAACCCAAGGCATCGCCCTCAGCCTTGGGGATAAGATCACACTTAAACAGAAGGGAGCTGCTTGATTGATATGTATTTCTTCCCTCTACCCAAATCTCGAGTTTCCCTGCTACTGCTTCAGCTTTATTTGTTGTGTCATATTGGAACTGGCATGACTCTCACACCATCTGTATGCGCAGTTATTTGTGATAAAGAGGTTAAATGTCGACTTAGTGTTGATTTTTGTATTTTTCGGTGGTTCAATTGCAGAGGGTTAGATGAAAGCAGATTTTTCGTCAGGAGTGCCCAGCTTACTTTTGGGCTGTTTTGAGTTTGATTTGGATGTGAACTCTTTGAGATCGATGTACACCCCACCCCACCCCGCCCTCCCCCTCCCCTTTTGACTGAGGAATATTATGTACAACTTATATCTCTTCCCTGGAGGTTTATAAGACTAGCTATTCAATCTCATTGTTGCATCTGTGCAGAGTTGGCTGGCTTCTCTACTTGTTTTCTGGAGAGTCCGAGTTGCAGCTCCTATGGACGATCTGCTTAGGCTGGTCATGAACATGTTCACGTCAAACGAGTTCAAAAGTTTCGTGAGCTAGATGTTACAAACTTTGTTAAGGGATTAGAAATCTTTGATCTTGATTCAACTTGACTTTATTGTTTTTTTTAGTGAAGAATAAGCTGTCTAATCTATTGGGCCTCTACACAGGACAACTCAATGGACTATATAGAGGCTGTCGGGGAAGAAGAGGGGGGGGGGGGGGGGGGGGGGGGGGGGGGGGGGGAGAGGGGGGGAGTGGTTTAAGTGCACAATACCTAGGCCGTTAGGCCTAGTAGTCCCTACACTAGTTAAAACTGACTTGTCGTTTCATATGATCCTTTTTGTTTTGGTCTTCTAAGGAGGGAAAAACCAAAAAGAAAAAAGAGGAAATAAACCTTGCAACAAAACTTGTTATCCTTGCGTTGACCCATTTAATTAAACAGACTATACAAATCCAACCTTTACAATCAAGTAGATTGAAGATCCCAACCCAGACTCGCTTTATATTATGTATGCTTCATGTTCTGTCAACTTTGACTAGCTCTAGTCTACTCTCCACTCCCTTTGGCTGTACCCCAAGTTTGCATAATCAGAAGGACCATAAGGTGAGAATAATTCACTGCGGAGCCACTTCTTTCTCCAAGGGTTGCAGCCCATGTCTTTGCAAAGCTGATCATTGGAGTATATTTGAAGCAACACACTCACACAAAACCTCTTGTACCCACTCTCACCAGCGTAATAAGCCATGCATTTCTGCCACTTGATTGTGTCTTCCTCCATTTCTTCAGTGTCAGGCAGCTTGACATTCCGAGCAAGAAAATGGGCCAGCCACTTGCTTCTCATCTCTGCTGTGAACATGATCGACCGGCTGTCCGAGTAGCCTAGTATTGCTAGCTGCGGTATCCTCGGGTGTACACATTCCCTGCAATTTATTACCATCAATTAGCACTTTCTCGGACATGTATCAATTAACTCAACGGGTAAAATCTTCACCAGTTTCAATCCAATCTGCATCGGCCTACGTGACTGCTTTGCGTCAGAATGATTAGCACATAACATACCTATAGAAGGGGGTTGAAGACCCCATGATGAACTTCTGAAATTCACTGGAAGTGAAGATGCCCTTCAGTTTGTCCTCACTTCTATACCCAGTTGCAAATACGACCACATCTGAGGGCAATTCTTTTCCTTCAACAATCGAACCATTTTTGCAACAGCCAATGTTCTGTGACTTCCTCAAGATTATGCTCCCTCCTCTGGCCATCTTATAGAAGTCACTTGGTAATATGGTGAGCTTACATGAAGCTATCTGTCTCAAGAACCTGTGCTTTGGAAGCATCCTGTATTTCTTCAATGGGTGTATACCCACTTGAGATAGGTCTTCACATATTTTGAATATATCCACATCTGAAATATTATTTATCTCATCCGATCATATATAGATATGCTTACCCATAACCCCCCCGGTTTTTTTTTTTTTGGGGGGGGGGGGGGGGGGAGGGGCGGGGGGATGCATTTTATAACAACAACAACAACAATACCTCCCAGTGTGGGTCCCGCTTTTGCGGGGTCTGGGGTAAACTTTGATAGACTGAATTTTCATGAAGATTGTAAACTATATGACAGGTAGTCCAAATTAGAATTAAACATCATGAAATTGCTATATTACTTGGTTTTTACTAATTTGACATGCGATGTGTTTTTTCCCCTCTTTTTGAAGTGGCCAAAGAGACATAAAAGAAGAATTAATATGTTCACATTAGATGAGCTTGAATTAACTGAGCTAAATTGAGCTAAGGCCCACCAACAGCTGAATCTAACTTGGGTCCGTTATTGATTCGAACCAATTTGAGTCAAACTGTACTTTTAAAGCGACTTGACTAACCCACCTAAAATTTACCACAACGTTGACTAAGCCGGTGTATTCAGTCGGCAAACACTAGCCATCAAGCCTACCGTAAACAATCTTTCGGCCAAAAAAAAAAAAAAAAGAGCAAGAGGGGATCGGTGAAAGAACTAACAAATGGGCGCCAATCAAGCATAGTCGGTAAAGTTTTTAGAAGTTATCGTCAAGAACCTGAATTGATTCTCTTTTACATCGACTTCTGTGCCTTATATGTTAAAAAAAAAAGGTGAAAGAACAAAGAGAGTGGACCGAACCGTTTGTTCTAGCAATTTCAGCAGCGACATCCACGGCTGATTTCTGAAATCCAACGACAGTGACTTTCTTGTCCTTGATAAGTTCTGATGCTTGATCATGATCCATGGCAGCATAATCCATGGAATGTAAGACCTTCCCATGAAAGATTTCTGGGCCTTCATTCATGGGAAAATCAGGCAAATAAGCGAGGTCACTGTATTTTCCTATACATAATATCACAAAATCCACTTGATATACCTGCAATTCAATGAACAGATTCTAATTTGACTTGGCCCACGTACATATGGCAAATTAGTGTTTTAGGTATGGTGTTTATCAAATGATTTTCAACTTCTAAAATATTTCCTTAAAATTTTTTAGGTGAGTCTGTTAGGATCGGTCTCTACGGACAATTATGTCTATAGGGGCATGACTGTTTACACCTGAATCTATACAACGCTCGTGAAAGGGGACCTACACGGAGAGTTGTTGTAGTGTTTTAGGTATAAAACGATTCATTTCAATGAACTTTGGATTGGGCCTAGATATTAAGTCAATTTTCTTTTTAGGTTTAAATGAAATTGCCCTGTTTTGGTACTCTTGCTAGTTTAGTTTCTAAATTAAATATTAATCAAATCTAACCCGTGAGCCAATTTTGTCCTTCTAATTTCAATTTAAATTAATTTCGGTTTAACATATATGTGGGTACAGGTTGGGTCGATTTATTCTACCTTTGAGTTTAAATCGGATTTTTTTGTTAAAAAAATCATTAGTAAAATTGAGAAAAGCTAAAAAAACGATACAATAAGAAGCCTAGTAGAAGACTACAAATAGATCATCTAATTGCCAAGTCTGGGCAAAAATGAAGGAAACCACCCAATATATAAAGCATAAAAACGCACCCAAAATGACTCCAAACCTCGTAACTGAACAACGACCCAAAGCAATCAATGTTTAGCTCGTCAAACCACCTAATTAATAAAAAGCACCTCAAGGAGCACACACCAAGACACTACTCCATTCGTCAAAATGAAATCTGTGGTCTGATTATCATTATGCTGTACAAACCCCTTGTGAAAGTGGATTGTTCCATTCTAAAATTAGGGAAGAGAAAGAGACCGACGAGTGAAGAAAGGAGGTTAAAAAGTGCAACAAATTATATACCTGTGTAGTTGAGCAAGGGTGGCAAGAATCTTGAAGAAAGACATTCCATTTCCAAGCACTGTCCTTAGGTCCTCCATCAACACAAACATCATCAATCCCAACAACTTTGGTGTTGAGTTTGATGTAAGAAAGGAGGTTAAAATGGTGGGCAAAGGCTAGGATGTGGTTCAAGACTTGTGTGTGATGAGGGAAGTTCTCCTTGATAGAAGATGGCCATGGGAAATCAGAAAATTGGTAGTAGTTTTTGGGTGTTTGAAGCTTGGTTGATCCTAAGGTTTGCGAACACCAAACGCCCCCTATCTCACTTCTAGCCTCAAATACCACTGGTTTTATGCCCTTCTCAAGTAGGTGTTTACAAGCTATTAGCCCACCAATACCGGCTCCTATAATTCCTACTTGCTTCTCCATTTCTCTCTTCTTCTAGCTAGCTAAGGCTCTTTAGTAGAAGCTAGCCAGTGAGTTCAATGAGCCATGAAGCTAGGTTTCGTGTTCGATGCCCTTGTTTTATATATATATATAGCCAGTGGAGGGGGGTGGGATGACAATTTAAACGGCTTTGGTTGTTTAGTGCAGGCCCATTTTTATGGGGTCTGGAGATATGCAAATGTAGGCAGTTTTATCTCTGCAAGTATCTTTATCAGCAGATCAATTCCAAAAGAGCCACATTAAAATTTTTGAGAAATCATTTTTGGAGTTCAAATCATACATGGTTGGATTCGGGTCATGCCACTAAGGTTCACATACTAGAATAGTATGCGTTCGAGGAAGATGGTGACAGCAAAGTTGAAAAACAAGGTAACTGATCCAACTTTTCAGGCTGATTTTCAGCATGTATATGCATAGGAAAATGGATGAAGGTTGTTGCTATCAGAAGTTTTTTTTTTTGGGGGGGGAAAAAAACTTTAAGCTGTTTCAATTCGCTGGACCATCTTGGTTAAATGCAATCATACATCATGCACAACTCGAGACAGATTGCAGGGAGCTTGGCTTCATATTTTGGTTTGATCAGTCTTCAGTGAAGCTACGACATTCGTCTGCATTTTCTCATGCATAGAAAACTAATAAGCAAGAGTCCCGAATGCTTCAAAAACCACATCATATTGATTATTGCCTGTACCAATTACAGGATTCGCACGGGAAAACCTGAACACAGACTTAAAGCTTGCTAGGTTTCTTATGGGAAAGGCTACCCATAGCTTTAGCTTTCTCCCTAAGAATGTACTTCTGTGTCTTTCCAGTTGAAGTCTTGGGCAGATCCCCAAAAACAACGGTTTTAGGTGCCATATAATGAGGCAACTTATCCCTACAAAATGCGATTATCTCTTCCGAAGTAACATGATCAAACCCATCTTTGAGCTTAACAAATGCACACGGCATTTCCCCCCAATGCTCATCAGGCCGTCCTACCACAGCTGCCTCTAGCACCCCCGGATGACTAAACAACACGGACTCCACCTCGATTGTGCTTATGTTCTCACCACCGGAGATGATGATATCCTTAGACCGGTCCTTGAGTTCAATGTAGCCATCCGTGTGTCTCACTGCCAGGTCTCCGCTGTGAAACCACCCACCCTTAAAAGCCTCTTGGGTGGCTTTTAAATCTTTTAGATACCTCCTCATGACTGTGTTTCCTCTGAACATGACCTCCCCAATTGTCTTGGCATCGGAGGGCACACTTCTCATGGTGATAGGGTCCATCACATCAAGTCGTTCTAGGCCTAGATGAGGCACTCCTTGTCGAGCCCTGAGTGTAGCTCGAGTGTCTGGGGGTAAATCGTCCCACTCTGGCTTCCAGGCACAGATCGTGCCTGCACCATAGACCTCGGTCAAGCCATATGAATGGACCACCATGAACCCGAGGCTCTCCATTTTGAAGAGCACTTGGGGAGGCGGTGGAGCCGCCCCTGTCATCACCACCACCTTCCCTGGAAGCGGCTTCTGATCACACGAAGGAGCATTGATCATCATGCTCAAAACTGTTGGTGCAGCCCCCATGTGGGTCACCCTATACTCAGCCACAATGCGAAATATACTCTTGGCGGTCACATCCCTAAGACACACATTAGTGCCACCTTGGGCCGCCACCCCCCAAGTCATGCACCAACCATTACAATGAAACATAGGCACGGTCCATAGGTACACAGGCATTGAACCCATCTCATTCAGCAGTACTGTAGCCAAAGAGTTCAAATACGCGCCTCTATGGCTATACACAACACCTTTAGGGCTTGAAGTAGTGCCCGAAGTATAATTCACTGAAATGGGGTCTAATTCATCCTTGGGTCTCTTGACCTCAAAATCGAGTTTCCCTGTCTCTAAAAAGCTCTCATACTCAAGCTCCCCTCTAGATGGAGCCGTTGTGTTTCCAACCACAATTGATTGGGAATCAAGAACTAAGATGACTAGAGGAAGATTAGAACTTGTCTTGGAGAGAATCTGAAGGGCTCCATGGGCAATGTGATATAACTGCTGATCTACAAAGAGGATTTTAGCCTCTGAATGTTTGAGTAGCACTGACACCATGGCAGAGTCATGGCGTGTGTTAAGGGCGCAGAGAATTGCCCCAGCCATCGGAACACCAAAATGCAGTTCGTACATTGCAGGAATGTTGGGGATCAATGCAGCCACCTACAATTCAAAGTACATGAAAAACATACAGGATCAAGACCAATTCTGTATGTTTTAGAAAAATTTTGCGTTCATGGGTAAAAAGAGTTGTTTAGTTTCTATCACTATAGCAACTTACTCAACAACGTAACTTAAAGTAAAATGAAAAGCAAAATGATAAGTCTCTTGCTACAAGACACTTTGTAAGTGTCTTGTTTAAACTTAAAATATATCTTATCACATATTAAATTGGGAAAAATGGTATGATTAAATAGTGGAAGGATGTCAAAACTTATAAATTGCGTAAAATCATCATGTTATACGTAATCTTTCACATTTACAAAATCACGTATGTGATATGTCTTCGTGGATGAGGTTGATCCGATTACGGTATCAGTTTGTATTTGTTACCATAACGGATGAATATTAAAGCATTATAATTCATAATAAGTTGTAATTATAAAAATTTGGTGATTTTAGATCATAAAACATATTAATTTGAGTTAAGATAAGACATTTAAAAGTACTTTGTACCAAGACACGTATCATCACCCAAATGAAAAATTCAAATAAAATAAGTCAGTCTTGTGGATTGACTTTTTAAAATTTCTCTTTTCTCATTAAGTTACTTTCAAGACCAATTTTTCTTTTTCTTTATAGAGCCCAGAATAAATTCAAATTTATCGTTCAATGTAGACGGTTCCCTGAAAAATATGATTGTGGTCTACTCGAACAAAAACCTAAGTTATGATGTCTCAAATTACGGCTACAAACTTTAAAAAATGCACCAAAAAATGTTGCCAAAAAATTTGAAAAAACAAAAAAACAAAGTTTAACTGGGAGAAAGAAGTAATTGTTCATCTAGGGTAAAATCTAACATATTTATATACCAACTAACTAGTACCCAAGTCATTAAGGCCCTGTTCTTTCCGTTGGTAAATTTCAATTTATTAACTTCAATTCACTTCAATTAAAAAAATATCAACTTCAACTCATTTCAATCAATTTCAACCCACTATTTTAACTAACTTCTACCCATCATATAAAAAATATATCAATTTTAACCCACTTCAACAAAAAAATTTAAATATCCATTTTAATCCGTTTCAATCATTTTCCAACCTCTATTTTCGAATGAAAAGAACCGACCCTAAATTAGACAAAATTGCTTTATTCATTGCATTAATTGCTTGAAAATGACACACAAAAGCACTATTATTTCAGCATGGAAAGTTAGCAAAACAAAGAAAAACAAAACACGTCTCATATGCTTAATCACTACTTAAAAGGTGGACATTCCCACAAACACACAAGAAAACTCGAATATGACGTGATCCATTTGCTGAGGTACTCTCAATCTTTTTTTTTTTTTTTTTTTTGGGGGGTAAAAA